>DVZL01000621.1:0-21927 GCA_018236625.1 Lasaia peninsularis
CTTTTTAGAACGTGGTTCTTAGTATTTTTTATAGTATAAGACAGCGAACAGGCACATGGGTCTCCTGATGGTAAAAGACAACCGTGGCCTATACACACCATAGATGTTGTAGGTGCGCCGCTGCCCTGTGGTCGAGCTGTTAGACCTTATGTGCAAGTCTACCGGCTAACCTACCCTCCGTACCGGAACACAACAATGTCAATAGGTAGGGCGGTGGATCCCTACCCGGGCGAGTTGCTGCACAGCACTCTACCGCCAGTAGTCATGTTGATAGTAACCCAGTTACGTACCTCTTACGAGCTGTCTGGTAGGAAGGCAGTTGGTCTATTCTACATAGAAGAACCAACACGGGGAAAAGTAAGTAGTAATCAGGTTTAAGTTAATAGTCGGGTAAAAGTTCAATTATATGTATACTAGCGACCCGCCCCGGTTTCGCACGGGTATTATACATGTTATATACCTATATAAAAAACTTCCTCTTGAATCACTCCATCTATATAAAAATACATAGGGGCAGACAGAGAAAGTTACTTTGTTTTATAATATATATTATAATGGGGCTGTTAAGATATAAATTTTGTAAAATACTCTTTTTATATGAAAACGCTTGTAATATCCTGTGAGAATCATGACTTCTGCAATTATTTTGGGAACAATATAATTCACGCGAATTTGACGTCTATTATTATTAACAATTAACATCAAATTTGACTGCCACGAATCCTGTTTACGAAGGCAGTTTGCCCACAACTCCAATCTCCAATCTTCAGTCAAATTTTATTATTAAACGTCTGTCTTCAAATCAAGAGCATAATGATCCTTCCGCTTATTTTTTTTTGCCTCAGTGGCCTAGTGGTACGCGCTTTGGACTTCAATTTCGGTAGTCCAGGTTTAATCTCCGGCATGTATGAATGAGTTTTTTTTACTAAGGTACATTCCCTAAGTGCTCTTACGGTGAAGGAAAACATGGGGAAGACAGTAGCAATTTGTGCTGCCTGTGCTGCCTGTCACATCATGCCGATCTATTTAGCTCTTTACAGCATCATCAGGGCTTAACTCTCCCGTGTTGGTCCGGATCCTCTGTGTAGAATAGACCATCTACCTTTCTACCAGGCAGCTCGCATAAGGCGAGCATAGGTTATCGAAGTCACTACCAACATGACCACTAGTGTTAAAGTACTGTGCAGCAACTCGCCCGGGTATGAATCCGCCGCCTTACTTATTCCCACCGCAATAATGACAATAGCGTGTCCCGGTCCGGAGGGTAGGGTAGCCCGTAGACTTGCACACCAGGACTAACACCTCGGCCGCAGGACAACGACGCACCTACAACACCTATGGTGTCTACAGGCCACTGTTGTCTCCAACACGAGAGCCGTGTGCTTGTTCGCTTCCTTATTCCATAACAAAAAAATTAAAATACTCAACCTGCCTTATTTTTTTTAACTTATTTCCCACCTCCTAAAAATAACGCGAGCGAAGTCACGGGGAAACTCTATTTTCTATTATAATCTCACTCGTTATATTTCACTCCCATTATTTTGTGAACTGTCAAATTTTATTTATATTAACTAAACTGTTACATTTTAATTAGTGAGGCGGGTTGCATGTTCCGTATTTGGTTTAGTAATTTAATCCGGAAATGACGTGTTGGCCAAAGTTGTTACACAAAGCGGTTACCTTCTGACCCCGGACCTTTTAAGGGTATAACCGTAACTTGAAGGCAGATTAATTATAGTACAATGGGGAGTTAACAATTGTCATTGGTAGTTTAGATGTGTAGTGAAGGAGAGATGAATTATCTATTTTAATGGTTAAGTAGCAGGTTTTTAAGAGAAAAAAGTAATAAAACCGGCCAAGTGCGAGTTATATTCGCGCAAGGGTGTTTCCGTATCTATAAAAATGTAAAAAATCTATTTACTACTATGGTATATGAGATACAGCCTGGTGATAGATAGACGGATAGACAGAAGGATAACGGGATTTCAATAAATGGGTTCTTGGTAATTTTATTATGTTTATAATATTAATTGTTGCTACAGCAGCAACAGATATACGTCACCTGCGAAAATTTCAAAGGTTCACGAGATACATCCTACTGTATAATATGGTTTTTAAATTTGGAGAATAATGAACAACTATGAACTTTAATTGTCCTTGTAGACTTAGAATAATACACCGATGATGTCAATTTTACCATTGTTTTCTAACACCGACCAAAATGACAGGATGTACTTTTAAAATTCGCACACAAAGTGCTTCATTAAAAAATGACTAAGCGCTAGTGTCACTATGGACTTATAAAGGTATGAGAACTTTTAGGATACCGCGCCCTAAGAGTACAATAGGTTATAAGGCTCCGTATTTCTGTCTGTCTGTTATCAGGATGTATCTTATAAACCACGACAGATGGTTGAAATTTTCACAGACGAGCTCTGGCTTTGGGTTTAGCTTTTGGAGAGACTTTGGCCTGTTTAGAGTCAACTACCACTACTACGTTTTTGACACAGGTCTTTGCTAGGCGAGTAATCTCAGTTAGTATTATTAGCTTCGTGATCATACCTTTGCCTTTTATTATTTTATGGGATAAGACAGCGACGGGCACAAGACTCCCCTAATGGTAATATGAACAATCATGGCCTACGACACCAATGATTTTTTTCTGGTTCGAACAGAATAGTACCTTTTGTATACGTAAAAGACACATTATCATTCTTAATCTCGTCAGTTTTTCAGCGATTTAAGTTTAAACAATGAGCTTTTCTGTAGCGAGTGTCGTTTTAAATTTTTAAATTTTATTTTTTTTCATTGTCAATTATATGATAAAAATAAACATTGGTGTATCAAAGAATTAAATATAAAATATCCACAAGTAATTCATACGCAGTATTGTAGATAATAAATACTTTACTGTCCTCTTTTTTTACTCTTAAAGCGTGAGCACAGATGATACTAATTCAATTAATAATCTGTACCATTTTAGGATACTGTAATAGCTTCCATACATATGTAATAATATGTAATAGATGACACGGTCTAAACTGTGGATGTGAGCTATTACAGGTCGCGAACGTGTAAGAATAAAACCATGAAAGTTTGTTTTAAATATTCATAATTTAAATATGTTCCTAAAGAACAAAAAAAAAGACAGGCAGTTGTCAAGGAATGGATAAAAAATATGATTATAAAAGTAAAAATAAAAAATAAAAAGGAAATTAATTTTTTTTTTATATTTAATTATAATATTATTAATTTATAATAATATTAAGAAGACCCAACCCCCTACACTACCCCGCACCCAGTGGGTAAAAAAATACCCTATTACTACGCCTCTCTGTCTGTCTGACGATCTGTCTGTCTGACTGTCACCAGGCTATATAAATGAACAGCGATAGTAAACAGTTGAAATTTGTTCAGATATATTTCTTTTGCCGCTATAACAACAAGTAGGTACTAAAAACATAATATATATGTATAAGAAGGCTCCCTTACAACAAACGTGATTTTTTACAGTTTTATAGATAACTAGATGCGCCCGCGATTTCATCCGCGTTTTTATGTAATTATTTTATTTTATGCATTTCTAAAATAAAATTTTAAGATAAAAATAAATAATAGTTAAAAAAAACTAAAAACACGCTTTTATTTCTTGTACAACTAAAAAGTAGAAAATAATTCTAAGTTATGAAGAGTTAATGTTACAGGGGGAGAAAACCAAACTTAAGTTTTTAACAAAATAATTTAATTCAGAGTAAACAGCGTGGGGTGCATTATACTGTGGTTCATAACTAACCTCTAATATATAGTTATATAGAATGATTATACTATTTTAAATAACAAGCACCCCACGCTTTTTAGTTACATACATACATACATACATACTTACAACCCAAACTAATAAAAGCGTATTAAAAAGGTAGAGGTATATGCATACCGAGGACGATGTTAGGTTCAATCATGTGATGTCGGACACCGACTCCACTAGTCAACAGAGGCGTTTTCACTGAAATAAAACAACTAAATCGGTAAGGTTTTGCTTTATTTGTTAATTTATCGACATTTTAGTGTGGTACAATAATTTTTCTAATTAGAATAAACTTTTACATTTTTATAAATTTCTCAATCGTTGCAAATGATAAGTTGGTGACAAAAACGAAGTATTTCACGAAACAAGAATCCAAAACGCGTCATTTTGATTATAAGACACGTACTGTACACTGGTTACAAAAATAAAATTTATCAGAAAAAACCCTAAAAATAAAAAATAAAACTTGAAATTTTTAAAAATTCCTGGCATCGAAATTTACTCTAAAATATATATTTTTGTGATTTTATAAGAATGTATAATAATAATAATAAAATTGATTTAAGATAGGTAGTTTACATTATATTCATGATTTTAAGTAATATGCAACTAAACAAATATGTATATTATATACTTGTATTTACATAAAATATCACAGATTTATCATATATCACAATATTTTGTATGTATGTACACATCTATGTAAAGCGAATTATAATTTCGTTTTTAGGGTTCCGTTTACAAAAGTTAAAAATGGGACTCCATTACTAAGACTAAGTTGTATGTATCTCTGCCTATCGGTTATACGGTTTATGAGATACCAGGCTGTATCTCATAAACCGTAACAGCGCTAGAAAATTGAAATGTTTAAATCAGAATAAAATAAAAATATTTAAAGTAAGCTTCCATACAACGAAAGTGATTTTTTTTATTTACAGATAATGGTACGGAACCCTAAGTGCGCGAGTCCGACTCGCACTTGACGGTTTTTCTGTTTAAATATATCTAAGAAATGTTTAACCTGTCTCAAATAAAAATGGCAATGGCTTGGTAATTAGGATAGTAGTTGGTAAGTAGTGAGTAGGGCTTATGTGTGGTGAACTTGATCAGCTCCCGCGGCGGGGACGGCTTTAGCCAGGTAGGAAAAGGAGCGGGCGTTAGGTAGACCGGTGAGGACACAGGCGCTCAACGCTGAACGAGTTAGGTTCATTGGTGCAGCATCATACCATTCCAGAGTATCTCCATCGTAGCACTCCACGTGAGGAATTGTTGTGGACCCTGTAAATAATAAATATGCTTGTGCACCCACGATTAGCCATCGACATTAGCTCCCAAGTTGTGTTGTCGCGTGGTTGTCGCACTCTCAGGTGACATTTTATTTTTTAAACTATTAAAACTCATAGACCAAGTTTTTCTACCCGGGAATCGAACCCGGGACCTCGTGCGTTAACGTCGGACACCGACTACGCTCGACCACAGAAACGACTATAAGCAATGGTAACATTACTTGTTAGCACTTGCTAACTAGAAGTGCACCAATAGCACCTCTGTTTTACCCTATAAATATAATAAATGAGGAACACGACAATCATCACCGACCATTCCCTACCTGCCTGCCATCTGTCACATCATAAAAGCTCTTGCATATATCTCTGCCAATCGCTTCCAGGATACGGGCGTGAAGATATTCTTTTTTACCATTTCCTAGTACTTAATGCAGGCTTGCCTCATGAATGTATACATCTAAGTATATACAAATATATTCAATTGGACATAATGTACAAAAACATTTTTTTTTTGTTTTTGTCAGTCTATTTCGTCGGGTTGGCTGGACCGATTTTGACGGAACTCACGGGCAGACTGCTAATGTAACAAGGAACGACCTAGGCTACTTTTATTTTAGAATTTTATCTTAAAAATGAATTAAATAAATAAAAATACTGACGAATTCGCGTTCACAGGTTCGATTCCGACGGCATTTGTGTGATAAACATTGATGTTTGTATTTTCAATTCTGGCTGCTTATTAAGTTAAATCTAGTCCCTATGTCAGTATTTTTGTATGTATTAATATCGCAGTATCGTTATTGTTTTTTTACAGATAATTAATTAAAGTTTCTTACCGTTAAACCCCCCAATGACGAAGATCATGTCATCGAGCAAAACTGTAGCGAAGTTACTTCGTGCGCTAAACATTTCTGTTACTTCCTGCCAATCGCCACCGCGGTATGGACAAAATTTTTCACCTAAAATATAAATAAAAAAATGAATATTCATATTTTAAATTAGAAACACGTGTACTTTTTCACATATACCTTATAATTGAAAATTATTTTTTAAAGTTAAATTTTAGCCCTGATGATGCTGTAAAACGCAAAACCGGTTGGCGATTTATAATTTAAAAAATATTTTATCAATATAAGTTATACGTGAAAAAAGTACCTACATGTGTTTCTAATTTAAAATATAAATATATGGAATTTTCACGAAACGCCAATGATAAACAATATAGAATATAAAAAATAAATAGCTTCATACCCGAACCCCCTAAGGATAAGGACGATATTAGGTCCTTAGATCACTTAGTAAAATAGGTCCCATGATGTGACAGCAAGTCGCCATGTCGGGCAAAATCACAAATCCAATGTTAGGCAAAGTTGTTTTTTAGCTAAACTAAAAACATTTCTAAGACCAAGTTCCCTAAAATATAATGTAATATAAATTAGTCTACAACCGTCATCACTTAATTTTAATACTTTGTTCCCATCATAAACTTATTTAATCTCCGATTGTCATTTCAGTTTCATTAAAAATTTTTATAGGGTACTCGAGCAGACAGTGATATTTTTTGATAGAAAAACAATCAGTCTAGATACAAACATATTAAGCTCGCTGCAAGCTATAGAGTATAGAGTCGGTTAAGCAGGCAAATTTTTTCATTGACTCCCAACACCAAGATGAGAAATATAAAATGGTAAAAGGTGCTAAAACCTTTAAATGAATCCGCCCCTGTATGGAGACATTAAAATATTAGGTACTATTATGATTTTACATGACTATGCTTTTCCTTCCGTCGTAATTGGTATCGTTTAGTTTTGCTAGTTGTTTCTCGAGATCCGTACGCTAGGGCGTAAACACAACCCTTTTACCAAGGCTACGCTGTCCGTCTGTATCTCATGAATCGTGATAGGTAGTTGAAATTTTCACAGATGATGTATTTCTGTACTCGCAATAACAACAAATACTAAAAATCGGCTAAGTGCGAGTTGGACTGAAAACGACTAAAAATCGCGTTTGTTGTATCAAATACCCTTTAAATATTTATTATCTTTCTCAACATTCAGAAATACATCATCTGCGATAGTTTTAACATTCTAGCTGTCATGGGTCATGAGATACAGCCTGGTGAGTGATAGACAGACAGACGGACAGCGGAATCTTAGTAATAGGGTTCCATTTTTACCCTTTGGGTACGGAACCCTAAAAACAAACTAACTCGTACATTAAACGCGATTTTTTTGCCGTTTTTAAAGATATTATATTTTAATGAACCCCTAGCATGCTCGAGTCATCTCGCAGCTGTTTTACATTAGATGAATAGACATGTATAAAAATATTCTAGAATTCTAAATTTTGACAAATTCGGTCTGTTTTTAACAGATTATGTTTAATTAACGGAGCTTTTATTAATAAAAATAAATAAAACAAATATCTTTAACCCCACATTCCCTAAGGGTAAGTCACAGGTACATACTTTAATGCCATACCTTACTGACTAGTAACGTTAATATTAATATGTACCGGTATTCAATCGGCTGTATCCATTAAAACCACCGAGGGCGTAAATGGCGTCTCGGTATGCAATCAGGCTAACACCAGAGCGCGGGCTGAGCATAGACCTGATGAAGCTCCACTGCATTGTGTCTACGTCGAAAACCTCTGCAGAACTTAATACTTCTTGTCCGTTGAAACCTCCAACAATGTATATCTGTCATATAAGTTTAATGATCGTGAGGAAACAATGGATTTGTGCCAGATATGGCGATGGACTTGCAATCTGTCCATGGGTCCTAACATCGTCAGGTAATCACGGGCGCTTTTTTCATATTATAAAAACTTTCACACCCACATCTCTGAAGGGGTAGGCAGATGTAGTACATTAGCATGTTGCACCCACGATTAGCATACGATAATAAGTCCCACGGTGTAAAAGGTGGCAAATCTGTTGCCATATTGGACACAATTTCAATACCAGGCAATCTTAAGTTTTTCAGATAATCTGAAAAACTCATAGAACAAATTGCCCTATCCGGGAATTGAGCCCTGAATCTCGTGCGTCAAAGTGGGATACCGATTACTCTACACTATAGAGACGATTATAATTTGCGAAATAAATGTGTGTATAAGTTATTGTTACTGAAACATCTATTCAACTATAGCTCAACATGAACTACCTACATTTGTATTGTGAAATTTACACAAAATTCATTATTATTAAAAATCATATTTTAATTCAATTTGACCACATCTACCATAAACTATAAGTTTTATTAAATAAAGTAATCGTAATAACACGTTATAATATGTATATTAAAATTATAAAGACGTGTACATAAATACAATAGACTAGCAGTCGCGTCGCTATTTTTGTTCTTATGAAACTTAGTTCAAGCAACAAATAGATGTAACATTTTATGTTTGTTGTTTCCCCTATCAATTTATAAAAATAAATTTTATGTACCTATGTGCATATTATTTTGTTTTCCGTAATTAGTACGAATTTAAAAATACAAGTATAAATGTAAATTTAAAGAATACACTGCAACAAAGCAACAAGCACTACAGTTGAAAAAATTATTATAAATATACCTTTAGTTTATAGCTACAAAAATACAATGAATACCATTTACAACTCGTAATTAATTTACTTTTCCGCTTAATGACGCGGCGCTAGCGTCGGAGCGCTGTTTGTTCATCGGTGTTGTCATCTCCCACTGATTTTTATCAGGATAATATCGTTCGACAGACGCCATACGCGTACGACCATTGTAGCCCCCCAATGCGTAGATTAGTCCATCTAAATGAAAATGGATGTTGTCTTATGAAAGAAGTACTAAAAGTTCCTAAACTGTAAGCTATGAGGGAAAAAAATGGTATTGTGTTTGATACAGCAGCTAACTGTCCAAAGCAATTTCTTATAAATGTTATAATTGTTTTACGAATGAGACAAAATACAAGCACATATTCTAATGGTAAGAGACCCGTGACCTAAAGTCAAAGTCACCATATTCGTTAGAGGTGCGTCGCTGTGCTAATGAACGGGATGATAGGCCTAAAGTGGACATATATCGGTTAACCTACCCCCCGCACCCGAACATGACATCGACATTTCCCCTGGCTTCATCTGCGTTTGATGGTTATATAAATTTCCCACGAGAAACACTTGAGTGTTCAACTTTAAAAAATTGCCTATGGACTTTGTATTATAGGTGTATCTCTATGAATATTATTTTTTGTGTGATTCATCTGTTTAAGCATAAATCACGGACAAATTTGTTTAAAACATATATTTAATTGAAATATTCGGTGGAAAGTTTGTATAGGGGATGTGTATACATGTGTGGGCGAATAAAATCTTACCATGTACAACGACGCTAACATAGCAACGTGCTTGGTACATGCATGCTCGTTCATGCCACGTGTTCTCCACGGGGTCGTAACATCGAACAGTATTGAAGTGGTCGCTACCATCAAATCCACCGATCATATAGATTAGATTGTTGAGTGCACAAAGACCATGATATGCCCGAGGTGACAGATCCATATGTATAGAAAGAAACCATCGATCAGCTCTAAAATTAAAACAAATTATTTAATTCTTCGTTAGCTTATGATCAGAATATGACTCGCGAGTTTTCATCGTTCAGCCTTATTATTCAGCCTTATTAATCAAACTACATATTTTAATAATAGTTATAGATCTTTTTAAAACTATGAATATCAGATGAAGAGCGTTCGTACCATAACAGTAACTCTGGTAACATAATTATTACGCCTAATATTATACACACTGCCTAATTCTGCTAATCTATAATATAAAAGATATCTTTACCGTGTATCGTAAGTTTCTACGAAACTAGTAGGACTCCCAGCACTCCAACCACCAACAGCAAATAGTACTTCGTAAGGTATCCGAGGCCTTGCGAGTGGATCATTCAAATCAGCTTCCGTATCCGGCTTGGAATCCAAAACAGTAAGAAATACTACCGCTGGATAAAGGGCTTCTTGGCATTTCTAAAAAGTAACAATCGAGATATTTATGTGAAATGCTACTAAACATTGGTAAAAATATAATTATACCGTGAAAACGTAATACATTGAACGACGAAAATGATATTTTTTGTTACTCTAAATAAATTAAAAAAGTAGAAAAGAAAAAATCTACTGCGTTGATTCGCACAGATTGGAAATCGGCGTTTTTATTATTTAAAATTAATAGCGTTTCGCAATTTTATAAATGCGAAGTGTGCAAATTATTGACATGCTAATTATTATCTAAATTGAAAGATTAATGTAGAATTTTGCATTGTCTAGAATTAAGAATAATTTGAATTTAAAAATGTACTAATCATACTTTAAGCGGGTCTAAACGCATGAATTGACTTACTTGGTTAGATACACGACATTTCAATTAGCAAATAAACATGGAAACCGTTAGTTTGAAAAAAATAGTAAAAACTACACTTAATTTATTAGGACTTTATGTTATCTAAAAGTAATAACCAAAAAGTTTTATAATCTTTTCTATTTTACGTTCTAAATTCCTAAATATAAAGCTTGCGAACACGTTTAAATATTTGGATGTGCAACTATAGTAATGTAGTATGTTTACATACTACATTACTACAAAAAGGTTTGCCCTAAAATCTGATAATTAATTTCTTTAAAACAAATATCGCGACGCCCATATCCCCGAAAAGGTAGGCAGTTCTACAAATACAAGTAGGTTAGGCGACGATATTAAGTCGTTAGGCCTATAATGAATCACATGGCACCTTCGTCGCCATATCTAGCACATATCCCGGTTTTCATACGATGTTTTTCTTCACCGTAAGAGCACTCAGAAAATGTACTCAAGTTTAAAAAAACTAATTGGTACACGGTGAGATTCGAACCTGGACTACTGGAATGGAAGTCAGAAGCACCACAAGGCCGCTAAGAAATAAAACTTATATTCCGATTTTTCAACGGCTTCCAGTAGAATAACAATGTATATTTACCTCATCTTCAATAACTGGTTGCCATTTCAGTATTTTAGATTTAAAATATTTGTAACTAATGTGGCCATAACGGACACACAGTAGAAGTGTCGGGATATATTTTCTTCTATTGTCTAAGTCATGTTCTACCCAAGTTTTTATTGCTTGAAATACAATTTCTTCATTTCGCACATTTAATTCATCATCTCGAAGTATATCTTCTAGTTCTTCAAATAATAATGTCTTAAATTCACTGCATTCTTTTAAGATTCGTGCAAAGTTTTGTCTGATATATAGTTTTCCTTTCTTTTCTAAGTCACTACAAAAGTAGCATTTAGCAAACTTAAATATTCCGAGACAGTTATGAGGTCTCAGTTCTTGTAGTAAATACTGACAACATAGTTGAATAACACCTACCACATCAAATTGGTCAGCATATGGCAACAAATATTCAACATTTTCTGCTGTCACCGAACAGGTTCCTGTATACGCATAGTCAAGAATCAAGGCCATATAGTTACTAGGTACATCAACATGTATAACGGTTTCTTCAGGATGACCCTTTCTTAGCGAATTTATGAAAATTGCCCTAAAATAGGGACTTACTGCTGAAAGAATTGCTCGATGAATTCGAATAGTTTTCTTATCTTTACATACAATTGTTCCATCACATAATTGATCATTTTGTCTTAATTCGTTCCATATTGCTGGAAACTCAACTACAGAAAAACTTTCCGGGCGACAAACACATTTTCTTTTTCGTGTCACAGTTTTCTTTTTCGATATACGGGGCTTAGTAGATGAAGTAGGAGCACGAACTAAATTTTTAGTTTTTGATAATCTTCGATGTTTCGAATTAAATTCCATCCCTTTTGAAAAAACTTGTGGTCGAAACTTAGTTGTTTTATTGACAGATTATAGCCAGTCATTTCTTCTTTTGTTTCAGATATATAAATAAAAAATGTGCCAGTTTGATCTGACTGACAACACTAAATTGCATTTTAAATTTTACAATAGTATTTTTCATGTAATGTTTAATATGTAAAAAACAAAGCGTCGCAAAAAATAACTTCGTCGTGTATTTTACAAAAGACATTTTCATCCAATTCTATAGTTTATGGCATTTAAATTTAAACTGGTAATAATTCGTCTAAAACGTCAAGTGTCAAATTTGTCACTTCTACATATTGTCATTTGTCTATAGTATCTCTTTTTGTTCCGGTTGTCAATATGGTGAGTTTAGTTGTGCGAAAAACGAATTAAATCAATAAAAATCTCAGTGATATTGTGATGTTGTGAAAGAATCAAGTAGTAATTTTTCCTTGGGTTGGATTTAAAATGTGTTGGTCTATTTATTTCAGGGAGTCGATATCAATCATAAACACGATAGGAAAGTCAGGCGTACCGAGGTGAAGTCTAAGGATGTTTACCTCAGGCTGCTTGTTAAAGTGAGTATTAAGCTAACATTGTATAAAACAATCAATTTAATACATATGATATGGAATTTAAAATCTTAACCTATATCTTTGTTTACAGTTGTACAGGTACCTCGCCAGGAGGACCAATTCTAAGTTTAACCAGATTATTCTGCGAAGACTATTCATGAGCCGTATTAACAGGGCTCCTATCTCGTTGTCACGTTTAGCACGTCACATGAAGAGACCTACACGTGAAGGTTTGACTGCCGTGGTTGTAGGAAGTGTTACCAACGATGTCAGACTATACAAGGTGCCCAAAATGACAGTTGCGGCTTTACATGTGACCGAAAAAGCCCGTGCTCGTATCTTGGCTGCTGGTGGTAAGTTTTTTGTTTGATAGTACGCTTAACAAATTATATTACCTGGTACGTAGGCTATTTCGGTTTGCTCGGTATGAATTAACTAAATCCTTCATATAACTCTCTAAGTTGTATTTAACTTCATTTTTTCAATATAAAAGTGGCTAATTTTGACTTCATTTTTGAGATTTGGAAAAATGTTATATCATTTATGGTTTTGTTATTTTTATTTTGTATCCAACAGTATTGACTCAGGTCATTCGATCCTTTAACATCCAACACGTATTTTTGGAGATCTCACAGTTTGTGATTGATTTGAACTTAGAAAAAGCGAAATTCATAGTTTATTCCATGTGCCATGAAAAAATGTTCTTACAAAACAAAGCCTAAAGGAAATAAGCTATTGACTTTTAATTTTTTCATGAACCATTATTAATGTGGTTATTCTAAAGCTACTTTTTAATTTAACTTCTAATACCTCTACATTTTAGTGTTTTGTACATGTGTTATCTATCTCAAGTTGCATGATAAATATGAAATTTTTAATTTTCACTGTTTTAAGAAGTTTTCATCGGGTCTTGCACCAACGGATTTCTATTTTTTTCCAAATTAAAGACAATTTTTTAAGTGGGAAAAAATGTATTACCCGAGAGGCAAAACAAATTCATTTGCTGACTTTATGAACTCTTCTTTGGCAGATTTATAAAGGAATTAATTAACTGTCATCAAAACTTTATGGATAATTTGGGCCATTATTTTGATTAGCTAAAATTAAATATTACATTTTTTTTAATATTATTTTCATTCAAATTTCTAGATTCATAATCTCTAGGCTACAGCCTGTACTTTATAGAAGTATGAAGTTACATTAAATCTTCTAAATGTAGTTAATGCCTCAGACTGCTTGAATGGCCTCAGGTCAGAAACTATTATTTTTCATTTTTTTAAAACTTATTACAGTAATTTTTATTATTGACATATTTTTTTTACTATTATTTGAACCTTAATACAAAAGATAGCATCCAAAAGGAGATATTTAATTAAAAATATATGGATAAAATATAAGAAATACATTAGAATTAGATCCTGAAACAATATTTGTTCAGGATGACAAGAATCGAGTTCTTCAGCAACTATTTATTGCTTCATCAAAAAAAAGGTGTCACTATACTTTAGGAAAGTATAACAAAAATTATAATACAAAATAATTTTTCATTTTTTTCTATTCAATATTAAATAATAAGCACTGCCATTTTATTTTAAACTTAACATTTTTTATATTTTGACTAGGAATTTTAATATTTTGTATAAAAAAAGAAGTACTTATATACTCCAGATGAATAATAGTTTCTGAAGTAATTTTAGTTTATTGTAATTAAGCAAATATCTTAAAGATAACCTCAAAATTGTAGGTGTTTTATCTAACTACAAACATTTGTGTTTCAATGCAACTTAAATGGGTTGGTTAGAATTCACTGACTGTTTATCAGGATCTATCACCAATATTATTTATTGCCTTGTTCGTTGTTAGGTTAATTAATGTTCATGCGTAATTCCACTGTCTGTCTGCAAGACTTGTGTTAATTTCCTAACTGAGACATTTGTATCCGTATTAGTATTTCTATGTATTAATATAATTGACTAACACTCATAACACAAGCATATAATTTACTTTGTGGTTTGATCAATCTGTGTAATTTGTCCAGGTATATAATATATTATTATTATAGCCACGAATTATCTATTTATCATCACTGTTATATATATGAATTGAAATAAGAGAGTAAACATAATGTATTAATTAAAAACATGCATAATATACCCATGCGAAGCTGGTGCGAAACGCTAGAATTTTTTTTCTAATATGAATGCTGTTATTGTGAGGAACCTCAATCTTTCCAAACAGATTACCTAAAAATATATTATGATTGAGACAAAATCTAAATAAACAAATCATCTATGGCCACAATATGTTATTACAATTAAATATTGTATGCAACAACCCTTCAAATTATTTTTATTTTATCTTCCTGTGGTAGTCTACTTCAAATTGCAAAGCCATATGTATTCCTCCTGTTGATAGAATACATAATATTTAAAAAAAAATCTCTAATATTCCAGGTGAGATCCTAACATTCGATCAGCTGGCTCTCCGTGCGCCTACAGGCCGTAAGACGGTGTTGGTGCAGGGCAGGCGTAACGCCCGTGAAGCGGTCCGCCACTTCGGCCCCGCTCCGGGCGCGCCCCGCTCGCACACCAAGCCCTACGTCCGGTCCAAGGGACACGAGCGCGCCAGGCCCAGTCGCCGCTCCAATGTGTAATTAATATAAGGAGTTAAACTATTTTGTCTTTTATTGTCTGCCTACCACATCTACCTTTTTTAGGGTTACACCCAAAAATGGGACCATATTACTAAGATTTTGGTGTCTATCTGTCTGTCTATTACCAAGTTGTATGTCATGAACTGTGATTTACAGTTACGGATTATGTATTTCTCTTGACTCTTGTAACAAAAAATACTAAAATATAGAATACAGTAAGTATTTTAAAGGCTTCATGTCTTTTTTTGAATATTTAAATCGAATGATTTCCCAATAAGTAGTAATGGTTGACTGTATAATTTAACAAATTTGTCACCTTGGGGATTTTTTCAGGGAAGTTCTGAAAAGATGAGTAGTACCGTCGAAGGGCAGTACAATAAGAGAAACCTCAGTCTAATTTTTGCGTCTAAAATGGGCGAATTGTAAAACATGTAATTTCCACCCACCATCCACCACCGTACCAGAGATACGCCAACAAACTGACAAGAATTTTAAACTGCTTTGGTATCTGCACTGTGTATGTGTATATATATATATATATATATATATTCATATTCAGTAAAAGCCATTATTTTGATGTACAAATATTTTGTTTATTTGTATAGAGAATGACACACAAAAATAAATAATATATAAGTATTATCACAGTTGTTCTAAATTAAGACTATCTTATAATCATGCCTTCTATTAATTCAAGAATTATGATTTTCACTTATTAGTTGTTAAACTTTATTTTGCTGGATGCAAGTTATATCACAGCTGCCGTGGATTTTTACTTTTTTTCAGTCACAGAATGAATTACACCAATAAGCAACTAGAGATTCATCTTCTTGCTTCACACCTAGAATCTGTTTTAGTTTATTGACCGCTTCGGATTTGTGGCTCGATGACTTCGTGGCAGTTTTCAGAGTGTTTGATATTCTGTAAAACGAAAATATGTCTTAAATAAATATCGCTGAACTTTCTTTCATCTTAGATTTAGCTCTGATGATATCGGGTTCGCCTACCTAATCTAGATTTGACTAGGACACCAGTTTTTACGCAAAGCGACTGCCTTCTGATCTCTATAACCCTGAAGGGAAAGTAGGCCCAAACTTAGATTAGGTCTAATTCATATATATGAATCCGGGTTTCCTCGCGATGATTTTCTTCACTAAACGAACATTCGGAAAATGTACATAAGTTAGAACAACTCACTGGTACATGGCGGGGTTAAACTTTGACTACCAGAATGTAAATCCGAAGCGCGCACCGCTAAGCCACCGAGGTACTAACCCTGGATAAATTACACATATTGATTTAAACCCAAAGTAAGAAAATTGTATGCTTGTATTACGAGTACTCACGATACTCTTCCCTTAGTCTATTCCCATTTATATACAAAAACTAGCTGCCCCGGCGAACTTCGTACCGCCCACACTTAGGGGTATGAAAAATAGATGTTGGTCGATTCTCAGACCTACTCGATATGCTCACGAAATTTCATGATAATCGGTCATGCATTTCGGAGGAGTATGGTAACGAACATTGCGACACGTGAATTTTATATATAAAGACTAGCTGCCCCAACGAATTTCGTGCCGCCCGCACTTCAAAAATAGATGTTGGCCGATTCTCAGACCTACTGAATACGCATATAAAGTTTGGTAAAAAAACGGTCAAGCCGTTTCGGAGGAGTACGGTAACTAACATTGTGACATGGAAATTTTATATATTAGATAAAATATAAAAGTCTTATATTTCTAGTAAATTTACATTTTAAAGTCTGTAAACGTTAATTTTGTTAATAGTCTATTGTATGTTAGAGAGTTAATTGGTAAATTTACTTACCCTAACCATTCTAGTTGCAGCGACTTAATGTGCTGATTTAATACTGCATCATTAAACTTTTCATTGGATATTGCGTTTTCTATTTTCAGCATGAGTGTTGGACCTATAACCAATAGCGAAGTTAGATTATTTATTGTCCTACGAAAAATTAAACGCTTATTTATTTGAGAAAGGTGTTAGTTAAAATTAGGAATATGATAACCCCACCGCCTGCTAGTAAAATTCAAATTTATTTTATGATTATAATTTAATTTCCATACTTAAGATTAATGAAATACTTAAGATTTAATACTGGACAAAACAGGAATAATCTGGTCGATTAAATAAGAAAATATCGTCATGCCCATGCATACACATGCCCCATAATGTAACAGGTGGCAAGCCCGTAGCTATAACGCCCACAAATAAACTATGTTTTCCAGATAATTCAAAGAAACTCGTAGATCAAGTTGCACACCACCACCCTGAAATCGAATCCGGGACATCGTGCGTCAAAGTCAGACATAGATTACGCTCGATCGCAGAAGCGATATTGGGTACCAACGTTTAAATTATTTTGGAATAAATACGACGATACAAAATAAAATATTACGACGACTAGGAAACACATAAAACACAACTGTGATTTTTAGCAGTAGGTAAAACATACACACATATCTTCACACTAGGTACCTTGCTAGGTAGACAGATAATATCAACTGTGTCAACTGTCACTTTTTCCACATACTTGACTAGCCTGTGGACATTCATCATTAAATCGGGCTCATCCAAGAAGATAAAAACTATTAACATACAAAACCAAAATCCATATTCGAATGTGGACTGTTATGGGTATCAGAGGAGACCTAAGTTGACATTCAGTGGCGAAATTGCTCGTGTATTATTCGAAGGTGGTTTTAAGAGTCTCCGAAACGTGTGTATTTGTGTGAAGATAGTAATGAATGTGGATGAAGCTGTGCAAGTCGATATTTGTGTGATGCAAGGGAACTTAACAACAAAAATCTCACACTTGACAGGTAATGTTCCACGCCATTTGCATTTAAAGATATTGTTTTCATCGTCATCCAAATAGCAAATACTAGATGATTCAGGGGTAGCGCCATCTGCAGCAGCGTTTATGCGACATACATTTTGCTTTGGAAGAAAACTTGATAGGATTTTAATTATTTCTTGTGATATATCTCTCACTTTTATAACGATCTAGAAAAAGATAATTTAAGCTTAATATGGAACTTTAAGTTGTACCAATCAATTTTTTAATAATGACAAAGGTTTGATTTGTCTTTCAAGCTGTTCACTATTTTTTGATGAATTTAAATTATTAAACACATTAACATTCTTTTTTATCTTATCCTAATAATATACTGTTGTGCCCGTGACTTCGTCCACGTTTGAATTTAACTGAATAAAAGTACCATAAGCTGCTCTTTATTACATCAGCTGTCTCATGTCTACCATCGAAAGTCCCGTCAAATATTTTAGATAGACACTCCAATTTTTTTTATTTGTACAGATATAAATTACGCGTCACTTTGTTTATCCGCGATGTATTTCTAAACTACTTAAGCGATTGTCTTCAAACTTTACACCGTGTGCAGTTTGATCCAACTTGAAACATGTGATAGTTTACTTTCCAATTTATATTATTATCCGTTAAATTAAACAGTTAGTAATCATCCGTTAGATCAAAATGACAAGGTAGCGACATCCGTTGATTGGATTGAATAAGTATTCAGTAGATGGCGTTTTATTAAAAGTACAAATGGTCTACTACAGTGTAATCAAAGAGTAAGTGTAATATACAAACAAAAACCATAGCAACGCCTTATCGAGTCTGCTGGTTTTAATATGAAATAGAGGTGCGCCCAGTGGCATGAAGAGTCAGAATGTCAGTTGGTCACTAGGGCCACCGGCCAACTGACATTCTGACTTCCAAAAACAGAAAACGTATAATTCTTTGGAAGGAAGACTTTTACCCAAGGAGTTCACAAATTAAACTTGCAAAAATTATCAACCAAAAAAATAATAAAAATAAACCTATAATTTATTTTTTCTACTGTGGAACGAGTCAAAGCTGTTTTATTTAATGATATAATAAACAAATTTAATTAGATATAGGTAAAAAAAACCTTAAAAATTCGCTTATACGATTTCTTTTTGGTTTTCTTTCGTTTTATATTTAATAAAAATGTGAATTAATGTAATTTTCATTATAAGTAACTAATAACTGATCCGGCAAACATTGTTGCAATATAAATTATTTAAAAATCAGTTCAGCCCTTTTGGAAACCAACACTGTGAGATGGAATTTTTACATTCAAATAAAAGTTAAAAATAACAATAGAAACTGCAATACTTACATTTACACCTACCAAAGTGCAGTACAATAAAATTCTAAAAACAGGCTTGGTCACTGTCTTTTCTAAGTCTCTAACAGACTTTACTTCATCTTTAATTGGTATATCACATGCATTCTTTTCAAAAATCGTTCCCTGGGTACCTTTTAATGTTAGTTTCTTAAGTAAGTCTTGGCTTGTATATAAAGTTTCTGAATATGTGATGGCACCAGTTCTCAATATCCAAGTAAAATGGGAATGAAGTTTTTTGAAAACATCTGGATCATCTAAAAAATTAAATTATATTTTTGTTAAAGCTCTAATAAATCTTTCTCAATATTTTCACAGGGTACATAAAATTATTTAGTACAGTAAGTCCTTACTAGTTAATTCACATAGTGACCGAGATTGACCAAAGTCGTTGATTCCAGTTTTCAGTCGCAATGCCCTTTGAGAACAAATGTTCTGCTCACTTTCATATACTGCCTCTGCTTGTGTTTGGAGTTCTCTTGCTATTCTCTGTAATTGAGTTATTTATTGGGTTAAACTTTATATTCTGGCACTATAGTCAGTTAATGTTAAGAAAGTGATATTATCAACAGATAAATATCCCCTATCAATCAAATAGCAATTTGACATGCTGTGATTTATTTGGTTAAGGGTGTTGTTAGATTAATGACATCACTATATTTTTAATGACAATTATGATTGAGAGAGTGTCGAGGTATAAATGAGGTGAATGAAATATTGACAAACCTGATATACAATGCGAAAGCGGAAATATATGGTATCTGGGAAGACAGACAGTTGACATTCCACAACCAAATAGCTCCGTCAAGACAGACTCAAAGAGTCATGAATCTTCGAAACTGGTGTGTTTGTATAAAGAAAATAATGAAAGAGGACGTAGATAGGCAAGTATGCAGGGATTGTGAAACTGCCAAGTGTCATCCCTGCATACTTTTATTGTAGATACTCTCATAGATAGAGCATATAGGAATTGGACAATAGAGTGTAAAACTATTATTTTTGTGTGAAGCAAATGGAAGATATTCTTATAAACCAAACATACCCAGAACTTGATTATATGAGCCAATTACAGATACTCAAATCTTTAAAAAAAGTATAATAAATAATGAACAAAAGGTTATGAAGATATATTTTATGTTGGAAAAGCAATAGTAATTTTAACAAATTTGCAGTCTGGGACCCAAGATTTTTTAATATAAACATAAAACTTTACAAACCTGCATATGCTCAGATAGTATTGGTGTGATATTTAGAAGCAGCATGTGGTCTTTCATTAGGATTACAATAGAAAACATACGTTTTAGGCCTCTTGCTCTAGTATCTTTTATTTGAAATGTTAAACATAGGATGTGGCCTTGAACATCACTGAAGTAGACCACCCCTCCTTCTTTATTCCAAGTTACCTATACAAAAATTTTAAATATTTACTTTTAAATCTAATATGGAGCTGCTGCCTAAATATACAATCATATTACAGTTACTCAATTCTACAGCAGGAAATCTTTAAGATACTGAGTTAAGAAAATATATTATACTCCATATTATAGTCAATTTCTATACAAAACTTTTAAATTTTGTTTAAGAAATTTTAGCCTCTGTAGCCATGCATAGTGTCTGCCTGAGTTTGATATAATGTCTCTGGTTCAATTTCTGAGCAGGGCAACTTCTTCTATAAGTTTTTTCACTATAACTGAAAAACATAACATTGCCTGGGATTGGTTTATGCAGACAGACTTGCTACCTATCCACATTATGGGACCTAATTGCGTCGGCTAACTGTTAATGCATAAGTATGTACCTCTACCTACTCTATGCTAGCTGTTATGGTTCATGAGATACATGCTGCAGGCACCCACAGACAGACAGTAAAGACTTAGTTTTAGTGTCTCGTTTTTACTCTTTGGGTATGGAGCCCTAAAAAACGTTAATTTAACTTTGTTACCTGTAACTAACTTTCATACTGAGTAGTTCAGAGAAATTCATAATCTACCAACTCCAAAACCAAAATAGTTTGTTCAATGGTTTTACTTCGTATTTCATAATACCACTTGGATAATACTTACTTCACAAGTTATGCTCCGCAACGCAGCCTGTCTTAAAAAGGCAGTCACATCAGGATTAGGGACAGATTCTCTACTACAGAATATAGTCCCATTATCTCGAGATATTAGAACCGTTTCTGGTCCTAAAGAAGTACATCCACTGCACTGAACACTGGACTTCGTAGATTCTGTCGTATGGTTTTCATTATCAGTTGTAAATGTACAAAACACTGGTTTAGGTCCGTGGGCTTCGCAAAAGTGACATAAACCAACTATAGCATTCATTTCTATTAATAATAAGAATATTGTACATTACAGATTACGTTTTTATAATCAAACTTATAAAATGAATAGATATGTTCAATAAATCATACATATTTATAACATAACAAAAAATATAATATCAGCTGTTTTTGTTTGTCAACTCAAATGACAGTGACAAGTGTCTTAGTTTTTTTTTTTAGTATGATTATCCCAAATGGGAAAGGCAAAGGAACTGAGTCCATACAGCCATGTCTTTCGTATTTT
>DVZL01000622.1:0-21906 GCA_018236625.1 Lasaia peninsularis
ACATTGTCGTGGTCCAGCAGTACGGTAGATACACTCATATGGTAGCTAATAAACTTGCACATCAGATAGACGCCGGTAGATGCACACATATGAGCGTGCTTACCGGACGTGCCTTTCGGACTGTTTAAAAATATAAAAAAAAATATCACATTTCCAAACAGCGAACGAATTGATATCTTCAACTCACTTGACTTTTAGACAATTATATTGGATTAACTTTCGCGAACTCTTTTGGATCACAATTTTGTTGATTTATTAAGACTCTTACGAGCTTCCTGATGGGAAGACAGTTGATCTATTCTACACAGAGGACCCGGACCAATAAGGGGAAAAATAGAAAAATTTTAAAGTATTTAACCAGTCTGTAAGTAATCTAAAATAAGAAAAATAAAAATTACTTTATTAAAACATAATGTCGTAAAGGTTCTCGTGTTTAATCTTTGTGGATAATAAATAAATTAAAAAAATGTATGCTATCATGATTAGCCAACGATATTAGGTCCCATGACGTTACAGGTGGCTTGCCCGTCGTCATATCGGGCTCAAATCTTGAGTTTGCTCTGCAAAATGGGCGTAAGTTAGAAAGGCTCATTAGTACATGGTAGGTATATGAAACCTGAAGCGCATACCATTAGGCCGCCGAGAATCATAGCGACGCTTATTACTTTGAAACAATAAAACAATTTGTAGCATAAAACACATTTATTTGAGTTTGAAACATCTGTTTTTAAAACTTTAGTAATATTTACAAAATATTCAATAACATTTTTTGTTTTACCAAGTGGTATAGTTAAACTATACATTCTAAAGCTTATCGATGCATCAACGAAGTTGAACTAGGCGGAGTAAAAGCATCATCGGCTTAGCTTATGTTACTATCCTTCGTCTAAATGGACTAAAAGCACCTCACCTACATGGACAAGGTGGCTCAAGTAAGCTCGTTCTGTTTCGCACTGTTTAACTGCCCCTTAAATATTTTGAATAAAATGATCACAAAATAACATTTCCGTTATTATAAGCTTCAATTTAAAGAGCGATGGTTCAGTCATGCAGAAATAATGAAATATTAACTAAACAACTAAACTATTCGAATGTGATATTCTAAAATCAAATTGCTCGTGTATTATACGAGGGTGATTTCAACAGTCTCCGAAATTGGCGTGTTTGTATGAAATTACTAATAAATGTTGCTTGAGCTGGACAAGTATATAAGAAAGTATATAAAAGACTTAACGTGAAAATATGTTTATATCAATTTAACGAAATAAATATAAATATCACGAAGCAACCGGTTTATTTTAATATTTCAGTTGACAGAATAAACAATTTCGGTTTTTTCGAAGAAACGGATTACAAAGGTTTTATATTTTTTAAAATAAACAAAATAATATTTAAAATGTTTTGGCTTTATACATAAAAGACAATAAAAAAAGATAATGAAAAAATACTCATATGTCAACTTCAATAATAATCTATAATACATTTCAATTTCAATTTTTTTTTTAGAAGAGGCGAACGAACACGTGGGTCACCTGATAGAGATTATTACCGCCCATGCGCGTATCTTACAGATGCGTTGTCGACCTTTTAGGAGTGAGTACGCTCTTTTCTTGAAAGTTCCTAGGTCATATCCAATTTAAAGTAACCTCGAGGGCTATTTGTTAAAACTTAAGTGTTATAATACCTTAAGAATCCGAAAGTAGAGAAGCGCCACGCTACAACGCGTTTCTCGTAAATGTCGAGATGTCTGAATGTGGAATACATAAAGTTGTTTGCATTTTTCCTGTTGCTTATATGATTACACCTATTTTTTATACAATATCTTTAATTTTATATACGAGATTCAGAGATCACAGGTAATAAAAATAACAAACCTTAACAAAACGACTTTGTGTCCAAGCTAATATTATTTAATAATAAAAAAACACAAGTGAATATTACTGAATTTTATACAGTTTAATAGTAAAATTAAAATAAACTTACACAGTTACCTCTCTTTTTGTGAAACTAGTTACAAAACGTGAATTGTCATAATGATATATTATTCGTATATTCGCAATAAATTGTCTTTTAGAGATCAAAAACCAACCATATTTTTTACAAACTACACTTATAATGGCAAATATAAAATGAAAGATCTTAACATAAAATTTGTTTCGCTGAGTCTTAGTAATAATTAAATGGAAAAGTTAATTGTTATACATAAATTTGTTCATGTAATGCAATGTATCTATTTGTAGTCAAAGAAATTCACTATTATATATCTACTACATCGTAATTTAGTTAATTTATAACAATATATATGTAGTCAAGGAAATTCACTATTATGTTTATACTACATCGTAATTTAGTTCGTTTATCAAAATGTATGCATATTCAATGAAATTCATTATTATGTATGTATATACCACATCTCAATTAATTAGTTCGTTTATTACAATGTATACGTAGGCAATGAAATTCATTACTATGCATATACTACATTGTAATTTATTTCATTTATTACAATGTATATGTAGTCTATGAAAGTCACTATCAAATAAGTACATACTACATCTTAATTTATTTCGTGTAAAAATGCAGTACAGGATTTAATAAAAGAGAAACAATAAAAATATTTATTTTTGTTTTATACATTTACTTGCTTCTAATTCAATACTTTTCTCCTTCCTATACTACAAAATTTAAAGTAGGGTAATTTTAAAAGGTCACGTTTGACAAATATTAAAATAATCTCTACAATGGAGCCTCGGTAGTCAAGTGGTTCGTGCTTTATGATATACCTACGACGTTACAAAGCTTTTTAAAGCTTTAAAGAATCAGTATAAATTAATATTTTATTAGAAATTTGACTTTAGAAAACTAACAATAAGAATATTTAAAGAAAGTTTTTATATCAAACGTTTTTTTTTGTCATAAATGGCCTGTTAAACTGACCAACTTTAGTGAACACATCAAACCTTATGGCTTCAATTATGTTGCCGCTAACTTTATAAATTAGCAAGTGAGCAAACTTTAATACTAGCCTTTGAGAACACTTATAAGCTATTTTTATTTTGATATAATATAAGAAAATATATTTACGAGTACAAAACTATAACTAGCTGGCCCAGCAGTTCATGCGCGTTTAATTAATTTACTGTTTATTAGGTACATGAATTATCTGCCAGTGAAAGTACCATAAAAATAGGTGTAGCCGTTCCGGAGATAAGTTGGTACAACAAAAAGTAATGAGTGTTATTTCGGTACACGTCCATAGGCATTCAGTGAAAAGCATTCATTTATATTTTACTAATAATACCTTAATTTCATTTTTTTCTATAGATTTAAAGTTTTGTAAACACTTTATGGATTATAGTCATATTTACATGTGATTGATGGTATATGAAATATATTATAAGCCCATTTTAACATGTTATTTAACTTTTTACATTGCGAAGTTATTTAGTAGCGTATTCACTTCGGGCACATTCCAATCTCGGGTAATGTAAAGCTTACTCAGAAAATTCTGAGAAACATGTAAGAAAAGTTGCCCGACCTGGGAATTGAACCCGGGACCCTACGTGGCTAACGGTCTTAACAGACGACAGCCGTACCGTTACAACACAGAGGCGATTATATTGTTGTGTAATTTAGGAGATAGGTATAGGTATAGGTAGTTTGAAATAATATATACGTGACTTGTTATGATTCTATTCGTCGCTTTTGCGCTGGGGGGAAACGGGAGCGGGGAGGGCCGCGCACCGGGCGCCGCGCGTCCCATGCTAGTCAACGTTTTCATCGGTACCACGTCCAATACTAGCTAATCCTTAACAACGAAACTGATAAAACTTAGAACGTACTAAGAATTAAACAACATAATTTCATCACAAAATGTATAAAATGCTCAACGAAACAGGAACAGATCGGATAGTATTCATATTTACTATGTATTTATGGACGAGTCACCCTTATCGTATACTTGATTTTTTATATACCTATCTAGTTAAACATATGTACAATGTTTTATGTATAAGTGAATTTGTTAAAATAATTTATTTTATTACTTATTACTCTATTACTTATTCTAAATTTACATTTATTTGTCCTCAAGTGTATATTATTAACACTAAGTCGAAAGTGACACTGTAATAACTATTTCTTCTGTAAATTCGATTCACTTATATAGGGCCTGTGTCGGAGTGTTTGTCTTTGATTGGATCGTTCGTGGCCAAGTAATCCGATAAAGAAATTGACTCTCTTCGTCTCCTGTTTCGATGACCTGCGAATAAATTAAGTTAATTTTCTTAATCCAAAAGAACTCCGTATCATTTACTAAATATACTAAAACCAGGTTTAAACTCGTGGATCAACTCACTTGTTTAAATACTCGATATGTCAACCAAGTTGCATTGACCACGATCACGAGCTGCTGCTGGTAAGTGTCTTATAGCCCGAAAAGTAGATTTTCATCAACCCTCGCGACATGTTGTATAATATCATCCCTAGACCTGTACGACTTTGTTGAAACATTAAGTATTGCAACAAATAAATCAATACACGCATTTAGACCCATTTTTATTGTAATTAGTAAATAGTCATAGTTTAAAAAATACAAATATGTATATATGTGTGTTTTTGATTCACTTTCTTTTCATTGCCAATCAAAGACCACGCAAATATATCAAAGCTGTTACAAGCGACTAGACCCACGTATTGTAGTTATTCAATCCCAGTAGTTATTTATTACAATTTTATATCTATTTCACCCTTTTGTGGTATGAATTTTTTCATGAAAGGAATACATGTGCAATATTTGAAGTCTCTAACCCTAGGGGTTCTGGCTTTAGCGTTATTATTTTATTCAGTAACTTTTCGCTTATAGCGGTAGATACGTTTGAAGATGTTTTTTTTTTATAGGAGAAGACAGCGAAAATGCACACGGGGCTCGTAGTGGTAAGAGACAACCTGGGCCTATAGACACCATAGATGTAATAGGCGCGCCTCTGCCTTGTGGTCAGGCTGTTAGACCTCATGCGCAAGTCTACCCTACCCTATGGACGGAAACACGATAATGTCAGTATGGCGGCCGGAATAGCTAAGATGGAGAAAATAGCTAGAAAACATGGAGAACAAATTTCGAAAAAAATCCGTTCGAAGAAATAAAAAATACAAAACCATGTGGTCTTATTATACTTATTTAAAAAACTATACATATCTTCGTGCCAGTTATGCAGAAGGATTTTTTTATGACATAAGACAGCAAACAGATGGCAAGTGCGCCGCTCGCGCTGCCCTGTGGTCGGGCTGTTAGACCTTATGTGCAAGTCTACCGGCTACCTTACCCTCCGGACTGGAACACGACGATGTCATTATGGTGGCAAGAATAGGTAAGGCGGTGGATCCCTACCCGGGTGAGTTGCTGCATAGCACTCTACTACCAGTAGTCATGTTGGTAGTGACCCAGTTAACCTATGCTCGCCTCTTACGAGCTGCCTGGTAGGAAGGCAGTTAGTCTATTCTACACAGAGAACTCGGACCAACACGGGGAATCTTAAATGTATGGTCTTTTGTAACTGACTACAATATGTTTTAATTCTAGGTGCGACAATCATCATTCGCTTTGCTTGGAGATCTAACGAAAGCGTGTTTCCAGCATGTACTGCCATACATACCAGAGTTTCTACCCATACTAGGAGCTAACCTAAACCCGGAACTTATTTCAGTATGCAATAATGCTACGTGGGCGATCGGCGAGATTAGTATCAAATTAGGTAAGTCATTTTCTTATTTTGTCCTTAAATGTTATGTTTAGAGAGTCGGTGGCCTGGTACTTTAGGCCTAGACTTCCAGGTTAGAACCTCCTCATATACTTGTGAGTTTATTAACTTAAGTACATTTTCTAAGTGCTCTTATGGAAAAAAAAATATTGTGAGGATTTTTGCCCAATATGGCGACGTACTCGCCACCTAATTGTGGTTGCCTCTGCCTACCCTTTGAGGGATATGGGCGGGAAGATATTTATTAATATATTGTTTTGTTATAAAATCCCAGATTTTTTAATTTATCATTAATCTTCTGTCTATATAATCAAACGTATTTGTATAAATTATTGTAATAAGTAAAAGGTATTATTGAAAATGTCTATGTGTCGTTTTCCTTGGTCACGGCATCACGCGTGAATGGGACCGATTTCACTAATTCTTTTTTTGTTGTATTTTTTATTATTAGGAAAAGGTTCTTACAGAAAAAAATATTAAGAAAATCTCTCTGAAAAATTGAAAAGTATACATTTAATTTTACATATTAAAAAAAATAGACTATATTGAAAGAGCATCTTTTGTTCGGAAACGTGGTTACTAAATTAAATTCGAGCATCATTTGTTCGGAAACATGGAAAGTAGTGCATCATTGATACGCTAAGGCGGTGCGAAGTTCGCCGGGTCAGCTAGTTTTAATATAATAGCTCAGATGTAACGTTAATTTTTTTCTGGTTTGGCAATTTGTTCTACGAGTTTTTTCAGTTTGTCTAAAAAAATAAGGTTGACTGGGATTGCAATTGTGCCCAATTTGGCGAAAGAATTGCCACCTTTCACATAATGGGATCTAATATCGTCGGCTTATCATGGGTGCATAATTGTATGGTACGCTTTGGGGATATGAGCGTTATGATATTTTTATTTCCTTAATTTACTGTATAAACATAGTTAAATGTCACTGCATGTTGGATATTCAAAAACATTAAAATCAGCTTATTTACGTAGAAGGGTAAACAAGGAATCTCTTCACAGGACCTGAAACGTCAAAATATATACCATTGGTTTTGAGTCATCTTGTCGAAATTATCAATCGGGCCAATACACCTAAAACACTTCTCGAAAATACAGGTAAGTGATTTTTTTTAAATTACCAAATATGATATTATGTTTTACAGAAAGAAAATTAAAAACTAATATTTTTTAACAAGAATTATATTATTTGCTAGAATATTTTGTAAGATATTTTTGGTGGCAGTCATATGTTAGTATACAACTACCCTCACTGCTTTATATTTGTTTCCCATATTTGTCGATCATCTATTGTTTACTCAAATCTATCGTAATACGTTTGATATTAAAATATTAATCATTAAAATAATCACCCTGAATGATTACTAATTGTATTATTAATATTTAGTTTTTTTTGTCTTTATAAATGTATTTATGTTATCGATGTTACTAATTCAGAACCACCATTCTGTAATTAAATGACAATCGTAATCGTTTCCACTGATAGCTTATTATTCGTATTATTTTATTACTTAATTTAATAATAGCTTTAAAAGGTAACAAATTAATTTTACTATAAAATAATATCATATCAGTTAAATAGTTTGTTAATTTCAAATGTAAAATTGAAAGTTGTAAATCCGCATTAATCCGTATAAAGTGTCAATTTTATATATAACCTAAAAGTAGATTTAAACATTATTAAGTTACTATTAAAATGAAATATGATTAGGGATAGAGTAACGATAGCCATTGTCATTTTTTTATTTTCCGGATTAGGACCTTGAATAACTTAAGGTATGTTCAAAGTATCAACGCTAGAAAAGAGGGTGTTATGTTTGATTTTTGGGGTTGTAAATATTGTATGTAGTGGCCATAGTGTACCGAAGTGTGTGCCCGGGCGGAGGTGGCCAGTATGTAAAGCTTGCTTCAGTTGATGATCGCTTGGCACCTCTTAGACTATATTTATGCCATGTTTAGTTATTACTGGAGTAGGAACTGGTTTCACGTTTTATTCTATTTGTAACACCGATTGTTTGCTGTTGAATTATGTGATTTAAAATTGTTTTACATTGTTTATAATTTACTTTTCTTGGTTTTGTTCCCGGTATGTCGTGGCCTAGCAATAACTATCGGTCGGCTAGGTTATGTGTGCCCCCACGACGTCGCACCCGTTTTACATCAATTTGTACGCCAGTGGTCTGTAGTCAATTTTTTTTATTATTAATTTATTACTATTACGTTCGATATTGAATAAGTTTTGGGTATTATTTCGATTGTGGATGGTGTTTATTAACGCTTAATATATTTGTTTGATTCGATTAGTTTTTGTTTATTTTTTACCAGGCATGAGACATAATATATGTACCGATGCTAGGGACACACTTTCCGAGGCCTTGATGTGTGGGTGCTGTTAGTTTTATATCCAGTGCTGTACCTGTATGTTGAACACCATCCGCTTTCTAAATATATATTATTATGAATTGCTAGATTTTATATATATTATGTATGTTCCAAATTGTATGGCAAATTTTTAACGAGTTGTGAATCTTTTAGTCTAATTAAGCGAGTTTAGGTTAGATTTTGTTGAAAACTGAAAGCTTGCTCATATATGTAATTCTATTTTTCCTGTGAAACTAACGTTATTCCACTTGGTTATTAGCTTATCCGTCAAATTCTGTTGCCAAATTGTTGTATTGTTTAAAAATGTTTATAAATTTGCTTTACAGTTTGGATATTATATTTCGTGTTCATATCTTCTAATCGATATGTTGTCATAAAATTCTAATATAACATTCACTTTAACCATTACATCGTATTAAATTTTTGACAGTAATTTTATTTAATTTGCTTTTTAATAAATTTATTTAAATGAACCATAGATATAATTAACAGTAGATTATTTATTATTAATTAAATAAAAGTTTTATTTTAAAAATTACCGCTTACCAAAACTATATTTATATATTTTTTTTAATTTTTTTTTAAATGTGTTGATATTTATAAGAAGAGATTATTAAATAAACCACAGTATATAAAATAATATCTGATTAATTAAAAAAAATATTGTGTTTGGGAAAATACATTCTGAAAGGCGATGCAAAGTTTATTATTACAGTTTTGTAATAATAAAATTTTCTCTATGCTTAATACTTAAAGTGTTCACTCATATTTTAAATTTTATACATATGATATTCACATCTTCATATTAATTTTAACCAATTATAAGCACATTTAAGATGGTATAACCCTCTTCATGTATTTATTTATTTATGCTTATATAATTAGAACTTTAAAGTTTAATTCACATTACTATTTTAATTGAATAAATTTTTAAATAGATTAATTTTCACTACTTATTACTAATTTGAAGATTATTTTTAAAATAGCCAGAGCATCATCAGGGCTACAACTCGAGTTATGGTTACTTGATATTGTAAAAAACCAAACCGGTCGGCTATTTAAAAAAATATTTTCAATTATAAGTCATAAGTGAAAAAGTATGTGTGTTCTTAAACAACGATCAACGATAGAAAGTGTAACATAGAGTTCTTATTACAGTCATGTTTGGTTAACGATAATTTTTATTATTGAATACAGCAGAATGTTCTACCTGCTACAAATCCAACTTTCTGCATATTTTCCAGGAAACTTTTAGTAAGCTTATAAACTTTTATCACAAATAAACTAAACATTAATTAATTGCCAACGAGAGAAAACCCACTATTAGAAATTTGAAGAAAATGTTATTGTAATCGCTTTTCAGATAGTATCCTTACATATTTATTTTACAAAACTATCAATTTGTACCATTTATACATAAACAGTGTAATAAAATTCATCATATTTAGTTAAAGAAAGTAAATAAAAAAACCCAATATTAGCATTCAATGAGTTAATTAACTAATAATAATTTATATGTTTACAATTAGACATCATCGTTTCAAATCCATGGTTCTTACAATTTTCTCATTTTCCTTTTCAGAATATGATGTGTTTTATACGATTAATGGGTTTAGTCATTTTTAAAAATATATGTATCATGTTCTTACTCAGTATGGAATATATTTATGTGATAAGACAACGAACAACCACAAGACTCCTCTGTTAGTAAGAGTCAACTGATCTTGGAGTGCGTCACAGTCCCGTGTTCGTGGTGTACCAACCTGTGTGCTGGTCTACCAACCACACTTCCTCCAGACTGAAACTAGACCTGCAGGAATAGACAGAGTGGTGGATCTCTACCTGACAAGTTTTCGTAGCACTCTACCACCGGTAGTCTTGTTGGTTGGTTGCCTCTCACAAGCTACCAGTTAGGAAATTTTGTTCAACTCAATGGACTAGGACCAATTTAAAGAAACTTTTCTCCTTGTTGGTCTTTAAAGTGATGTGTGTTTTCACTTCAGAGACCAACAAAAAATCTTTATATGTACTTACATATAAAGATTTTTTATATTATCCTTTAGTTTTCTATGCTGTAATACTTATCTACTATCAGAAGTATAGTTTTCTTAACACTCTCTCGCCATCTTGGAAAGAGAGTTTAGAATATTTTATGTATAAATGGTATAAACATTATACAGTGTATAAGAAGACACTGACTATTCAACAAGTTGTTACATTAGCTGGGTCAACGAAGTTGTTGTATTAAGCTAACTTAGCCGTATCACGTGTTAGAGCTATTTTCGTGATATAATAAGTTGGGGACGGCACGCGTGTGACCCGGCTTATGTGTATTTGCAAAATAAGATTGGTTGAGGGTCGTGTGAATTTACTTACGCATGTAAACGTGCGCGTATCTCCACCTACAAATAATATACGGCTAGTTCGCAATGCATTAATGAACAATGGGCTAGCTTTTTCGTTCACATTTTGTTTGTATTACAGTACGAAACAAGGAACCGTCAATTAGTTACGTTCATTTTTAAATATAATATAAAAAATAATTTGTCGTATCGATGCGTCGTAAATACATATGTAATTGTATAATATTTTGCCTGATTGAATCCGCACGATCTAAACCTAAATACGCTAGTGCGTAGTTAAATTCACACCATCGTGTTTACGTGCGTAAATAGTTCAACCCACACAAGTTTATAAACTCGCGTGCGTGCGTGAATATATCCACACGATCGTAATTACGCGTATGTATAAATGATTCAACCCACGTAAGTTTCCAACACGCGTGCGTGCGTGATTAAATCCGCACGAACATGATTAAAGTATATGAATACACGCGTGCGTGTGCTTGAATCTATTCGTCTATAATCAGCTATACGCGTATCTAAAAGATATATATTGAAAGTGGTATAAATGTTCAGGTGCATATCACTGCGCAATATACGAGACAACGAGGAGAAGGACTCAGCTTTCCGCGGCATTTGCCAGATGATCCAAGTGAACCCCGCCGGCGTAGTACCAGAATTTATGTTTTTCTGCGACGCGGTAGCTTCATGGTCGAATCCAAAGGACGACCTGAAGGAAATGTTCACCAAAATTTTGCACGGGTTTGTATATGTTCAAGTTTGTAATTTGAAAGTGTTTTTTGATATATATCTTTGTAATTATAGTATATCTTTGTTTCCACCTAAAGAAAATACCGAGTTGAGAGTTTTGCAAAATATACGAGATGTAGCCAAATATGGTGTTCGTCTGATGGTGGTGATACATCTTTTTATTGTGATTATGATTAATAGAAAAGGGCAAAATACATATTTACAATAGTATAGTGCGTACGTTAAAAGTAAATTGTGTGTAGGGACACTGGAACAGTGTGTGTGTGTGCGCGTACGTGCGCGTGCGTGCGTGTGCGTGCGTGTACGTGCGTGTACGTGCGTGCGTACCTAGAATCAATGTTCCTTAAAATTACATACACATAAATAAAGAATGGAACAAAATGGAAAAAACATTTACACTTCTTAAGTAATTTTTATATTTGTCTGTATCCAATGTACCCATGTTATGAACTCTTATAACCCCAGACTTTGGTAACCTCTTAAATAAGTATTTAAAAGAAAAGATTTTATATGTTTAAAAATTTTTTTGGAAAAACTCATTTTTATAAGATTTTAAGTAACTTTTCATAAGTGTTTATTGGTTTCCAAAAACAATTGCAACGGTTAGGTTATTACAGATGTTTAAGGAAAAACCTCTTTGTATCACGATATTATTCGTTTGCTATAACTTAGATTCGTTTAATGTTTTTAATCAGGTTCAAAAACCAAGTGGGCGAGGAAAACTGGCGGCGCTTCACAGACCAGTTCCCCGTGCAACTGAACGCGCGTTTGTCAGCAATGTGCGGGATATAGGCGGTATGCCGCATTATTTTTGGTGAGCCTACTATAATAGTACTTACTAAAGTCACAACTTTTGACCTTTTTTTGACTTTTGAACTTTTGACCTTTTTTTGACTTTTGAACTTTTGACCATGGACAAGTCTACCGGCTGCCTTATGTGTGCCCAGTCTAGTTGCCTAGTATTGTTTTTATTGATTGAGCAGATAAACATGGACTTACCGTTGTCGGTGAACGAGTATTTTCAATTAAGCATAAAAAATCATGGCCCATGTCTAATGGACGACACTTATTGAATAATACAGCAAGTTGATTTTCTTGATTTTGATATACTAATGGTTACCCTTTATATTCTGATACTACTATATTACTTGCCGTAATCAAAATTTAATGAATACCACCCCAACACTTGATGTTCGTCTTCGATGATATTTAGTAAAAACTTTAATTTGCTTTACCGAATTGTGAAACTCGCTTCTGTTCCCAGTTTTCCAATAATTATGATAAGCAACCCTAGAGGCTTATTCATCTCTAAAGAGTGGGGGAGGTTTGGTACCACCTCCTATTGTCTTAAATGGTCCATTAGTTTACTTTATTATGCTATAAGACAGCGACCAAGCAGGTGCCTCTCTTGGTGGAAAAATATCACCAGTCTACAATAAAAGTTCCATCCATTTTTTTATGGGATAAGACAGTGAACAGGCACACGGGTCTCCTGATGGTAAGAGACAACCGTAGCCTATAGATCATAGATGTTGTAGGTGCGCCGCTGCCCTGTGCAACGTTACCCCTACCCTCCGGACCGGAACACGACTGTCATTATGGCGGCAGGAATAGGTAAGGCGGTGGATCCCTACCCGGGCGAGTTGCTACACAGCACTCTACCACCAGATGCTGGTAGGAAGGCAGATGGTCTATTCTACACAGAGGATCTACTACCGCTACCCTGCCATTTAGCAGGATCTTATCTTTCCTTCTCCTCGCTTGCTAAAACTTTTTGTAAAATATATATGCTTCAGGGTGTACTGAGTGACCGACTATACTCAGTGTTATTTACCTGTGAATATTGTTTGTACAGGGGAACCAATGTCAGCACGGGTCGGGGAGACATTGTGCGGGCGCGGGCGCGCGGGAATGTGCCAACTACAACCTCCACATGATACGATACTTGACAGACCGACACACAAAACCACACTATTAAACTATAAAACATTAACACAGGCCTGTCCGACTATATCCATAAAGGCAAATACACTTACAATTCTTGTACAAATTGAAGAAGGTCGCGTTGTGAACACCGCTCGAGCGCGTTGTTGGTAGTCGCCTTTCGCCATTGAGCATCGCACGTAGGGTTGACAGATTCACTTAAAAGTGCATTGCAATATTTTACAAACGCCACGAAATCTGACAACCCTAATTGCACGTCGCATGCTTGCTTTACGCGTTGTTAACAAAATAATCGTGCAGTCTAATCGAGGGTAGTTCGACAATTTTGAAATGGTGACCTTTATATAAGACGTGGATCGTTCCACGGTATATATAATTGCATGAACTTAGTCATAGTCGTAGTATGTATTGATTCGAATGTCTACGTCTTCATTTGTCGAAAAAATTTTTTTTAAGTAGAATGTCTACTTATCGTTTGTATAATTTTCATTTGTAATGTATGGTGATTTTGTGCAGATTAAAAATGAAAGACCTATTATTTTTAAAAACTAACTAGTGGTAGATGCGTATTTGAGTATTTAATTATATAATGGTTCGCTTATTTCGTCCATGTGGCTTGTATTTTGTTCACTCGTCTTATGTGTGCTTGTATCGTGTGAGTATTCACTGTTATATAACGCATTATGTAATAAGAAAATCGAATAGTTTTTGAGACTATATACCAAGTTCAAATTCATGAAAAAAAAAATAGCATATATTAAAAGGCATTTATTTCTCCACTAGGAATTTCTGTCAAGATAATTTTAAGTGAATGAAAAATTGATTCGTTAACTACTATATTTTAAAAATAAATTACAAGACTTAGTGAAATCGAGAATTTATGTCAACTGTGATTTTTGACTGGTTTATTTTGACTAATATTGTATTATGTGTATGATGTAACGTCTGTGTCGATGTAGATATATTATTATCGCTTTGAAAGATTTTGCGTCTGCTAGATATCTGCTATATAATATACCAAATAGTATTTTTACGTTGTATTTTGTTTAAATGTATGTTGGAGTTACCCACACTGGAATATCCTTGGAGTGTCGACTGATTGGAAAAACTAACTGTTATTGTAATAAGTCAAAAAACTTTTCTATCCAAAAGTAGTATTTGAGCTTAGTCACAACTTAAAATCTGCACAAAAATATCATTATGTCTGAATTATAATTAAAACTCAATAAGTATTAGTCGATGCTTTGACGATGATGCCAAGACGGGCAACTTGCATGATTGATATAAATGTATTATTTATGTGTATATTAAATGAAATATTACGTATATGTAAATACATATTGAGTTGTATATTATCATATTATATGCTAATAAAATTGTTTATGTTTCTTAAATGCTAAAAGTCTGACTTTTAAACATTTGTTATAACATTTAGGGTTTTTTCAGGTGCTAGCGCGGATTCCCATATACTTTTAGACTAATGTCAAGCGGACTAACAAATAAAGGCAAAATTTTAATTTCATAAATACAATTATTTTAATAATCATGTTTTTTTGTATATATTTTTGAAAAAATGTGTATCAGTTCCAAAAGGCCATGCATAATTTTTCCATACGGGCTGTATGTAGGTATATATGTATATGAAATTTTGTTACTGGCGGTAGTTCTAAAAATAACCGCGCATTACTACCGACGTACTGCAAATGTCTCGTTATTTAAAGTTTTTGTGTTAGATAATTTAAATGATACACGAATACTTTAAGAATACATGTCTTTCTTTTTGTTTCACGTCGCAATTTGGAGAGTCTAATAGTGTAGTCTGAATATCTGAGTTACCGTGATAGATCTAAATTTCCTTAATAAGTAAACTTAGCTGCGGGCAAAATCTAGTTTTTCTTTATAAATCTGTATATTAGCTACAATACCTATTTATTGTTGCTGAATATTTTTCCGTCCGTAAATACTTCCTTTAGATTGTTTTTTTTTTAATAATGCAATTTTTCAAACAAGCAAAAGTATTTTATAATTATATTAAATACACGCCGCCTATAGAAACATTAGTAGAGTATTGTTAACCTGACATTGAAATTATGTTTACTGGTTGTCGCGTACTATTAACTTTTTTAATACAAGGGATATTTTTTATATATTTTTTATATTCTAAGATAGTGAAGTAGGCGGCTTTCCTGATATAGATAATCGTTACCTTTAGACACCATAGATGATTGGGACTTATGACTGGGTTTTTATAACCTTCTATAGATTTCGAATCGAAATGGTAAGACCTCATAAATGAAAAAGGTTTGTATTATAACCTAATTTACATGGTACACAATAGGCCCCCTAAATACAATATATTTGCACTCAAATCTATATGGGACAAAATAGACACAAGTAAAATAGTTTTGCACTAGAATCAAATCTATATAGGATATAACAGACCTCATACATAAAATAGACAATTGTTATAATCAACTCTAAATGGTATATAATATTTAATTTTAAATAAAACGATTCAGAATAATTACGACGATTAAAACGATTAAAAATGCAAAAATAACAAAATTAAATCTTAATAGACTTATTTTACTTTTATTACCAAAAGTATGAACAGGAAGCGCAAAAAAAACAATTTTTAAAGGAGTGAACTTTATAATAAATTAGCTCCATATTATAAGAATGCTAAATTATTTAATAGTTTCAAAACAAAATTATCAGATTACACTTTAAATAATATTTTGCCATTAATTGGAGAAAAGCTTAAACAGGTAGTTAGTAATATGTTGAGTACGTATTTTTCTCAATTTTCTCATGTAAAAGTGGACTTTTGTTCTCTGTTTTGAGAATATATTTTTAAACCTATAATCAAATCTATATGAGATATAATAGACCTCATATATAAAATAGATTTTTACTGTAATTAAATTTATATGGTATGTAACAGATCCTGCACATAAAAACGTGTCCGCTTCATATTAGTGTCGAAAGTCCGGAGTTCGTGTGGGAGGCACCTGAAAATTTGTAGTTCGAATGAACGTTAGTCTATTTTGCAATTGTAATTGTAGGGTTTAAGTAAGCAGTGGAATGTTATAGGGGTTTTCGGGGATACAACAATCACGACATTCCTTGGGATCAATTATTTGGCATTGTAAACAAACTTTGGATTATATTTTACGTGTTATATGTATTAATTGTTATATACAACTAAATTGTGTGTAATATTTGTATGTATATCACTCCTATCATCCTCGGCCCCTGTTGTCCTGGTCGGTTCCTATCCCGAGTCCTGTCTAGTCCCATTCCTTGTCATGTGCCAACGAAGCCAGTAATATGTTCGAATGAGCTCTCACCTTGCGTAACGTGAGTCTTCACTGTATTGAGTAATATTTAGTAGGCATGCGCTACGGACTTGTGTCACTATCAAGTTTTTTATTATTTAATTTTATATAATTGATTTTTTTTTATTATGCCTGGAACTTATTATTGCAATTGATTTTTAGTATTGGAGTTTTTTAATCGTTCTTTTGTTATAATAAATTATTGATTGTGTTAGTCGGAAATAAACATTATCAACATTCGCCAAAATTCAGGCCTCGGTAGCATAGTGATACGCGTAACCTAGGTTCAAACCCCGCCATGTATTAATGAGTTTTTCTAACTTAAGTAAGTTTTCTGAGTACTCATACGGTGAAGGGAAACATCGTGAGGGAACCCGGGATTTATGCTTATACCTTTGCCTACCCATTCGGGGATATGAGCGTAACGATATATTTTATTTCATCATCATTATTGCAGCCAATTAAGCCTCACAGAAATAGGGCTTACGTCACTCAACTGTGACATACACATAGTTTCAGAATTAAATTAAGGAATAGAACTGCGGGAAGAGTAAACACATTTTTAAAAAAAAGTGTCAACAATGGAATGGAACCAAATGCCGACGGATAAAAGTGTAAATTCTATTAAAGTTTGCTTTTTCATCTTCAGCGATAACAAACCATAGCACATGCTTACCTTCGGGCACCCGAATAATAAATAAATTTCGGTAGCTTTTTTATGTATAAAAGAAAAATTCACTATATTTTTTAAGTGGAACACAATGTGTAAACATTACGGATGACCTCTTGATTTATTTTTAAGGTTAGTAGATTTATTAATGTTTTTTTTTTATTTTAGTATTCTCCTAAAAACCGTGATAGTAGCTGGTTAAGTCATGTATGTGTGCGTGTGCGTGTGTGTGTGCGTGTGACGGCGTTCGTGGGGCACGATTCCTTTCCTCAAGGCATAGTTATATATTTTAGTTTTATCGTACAGTCGAACATTGTGATGAGTTTAGGGTTATGCCACATAGAATCATAGTTTGTGTTGTGATTATATTACGAAAATATTATGATATTAAGGTTCAAACAGCACCATTCAATCCATCAATCAAACGTTGACAGGTGTGGAGACTTGATCAAGTTCGTATAGATTTTTATATTTTATTTATAAAAATGTATACCAAGATTTTAGGTGATCTTACAAATATAAATCTCGTCTCGGACTTGCACTGTTCAAATCTGAAAGTTTTATCGCCATTAAAATTATTGAATTGTGCAAATAAAACGATTTGATCTAAACAATGTACTGAATATTTATTGATTTATAGCAATCACTCAATATATATACATGAACTATATTCCTTCAGTTTGTAGGCGTTTTGACAGTTTATACATTGTTTATGGTATTTCGTACTTGTAACAGATTATATTATCATCTCATTCGAATTCATGTTAAATATAGACTGCTAATATGGAACTACATTTCGTCGTCTCAATATCAAAATCACAAACCATACTTTACAAAAAAATATTATTATAAAAATTTAAGCACTCTAGAAATCTTAGCGCACATGTTTTGTTTTTTGTAAAAAATGTCAAAAGCACGAAAATAAAAAAAAAGCTTTTAGAAGGCGACGATGTTTTTTTAAATGTTTTTTTTTATTTCAGCTTCTCACGATGAAAATATGCGTCTTCATTTAGAAATCTATAAATAAAAAAATAAATAAACATGATACAATTTAAAAAATTAATATAGTGTTTTTTTGCCAATGTTTTCTATTTTAAATTCACAGAGTACAATTTTTTGTTTAACCTATTCACTTAAATACAAAATTACGATATTTTAATTCAACAATAAAAAGTATACAAAAAATATATCTACACAAATAAATTATGTAAATAATTACTTTTTACTGAATGCACATTTACGTTTACCAAAAAAAAAACGTTTTGTCTATTGGTTCCGGTTAATCTCTGGAACGGCTGGACCAATTTTGTCTGGACTTTCACTGGCAGATAGCTGATGTAATAAAGAGTAGGCTAGTTTTATTTAATCAAATTCAAAAGCAGGTGTAGTCGCAGGTACAGCTACTCTCATAAATCAGTAAGAAGTTAATGTAAATTTGTATGAACTGTCGAAAAACACAAAGCTGCTGGATAAACTAAAAGTAACCTAATGGGCTTGCTCTTAAGGGCGATATTTGTTTATTTTATAGTTGCATTAATACTCAATGCCTTGAATCATTGTTAGTTGCTATTACATTCGTATTATATATTTATTAAACAAAATTATATAAAATTGTACTTACGTATCTATTTTGATATTTATATTGTATTTAGAGGGTTTATAAGTATTTTATGTACCTTGTTCTTGTTTTATTCTAAACTTTTTATTGTTCCAAACATTTTTTTATTTCTTCGGTTGATATGAACTCAATTTTTATGTCCCGTGTTCACTCTATTTGTAATATATGCCAACATTTTGGTTTTTTACAGTGAGTACAGTTTTGTAAAAGTATTTTTATATTGAAATCGAGTTTAATCACTACCTCTAATGTAAGGCCTAACCATAGGCGTAGAGTTGTCCACTGAATTTTAATAATTTTGTATTGATATTGAAGGTCTTCACGCGACACTCCTGTACTCACACTTCATACAAATTGTTCAAATGTAAATTGTTTAGTGTATAACTTATACATAAGTTGTGGTTGTAATTTCATGACCTCACCATAGACATTCTTTTACCATACATTTCGTTAATAAAGCACTAATTGTTCAAAGTATCTTTTATTTTTCTCCCAATTAATTTTAGTTACGTATAACGGACGATTGATATTGGTCTATTTATTTATTGATTTATATCTTAAGTTGGCCTTACATATATATATTTCAGGTTAGAACATACAATATAAATAAAGACAATTTTATTATTTTACTTCCCGGTGAATATGTTTACCGGATTCCAGAAGAGCATTCTTCAGAATGTGATTTTGTAGGTGGCGTCTTTTAGGAAATCTATTTTGCAGCTTCATTAGCCAAAGACAATGGGCAAGGTATAACTATACTTCCCGTCACGAGAAGCTATAATTTTTGTAAACAAACTTCTTCTACCAAGAAAATATTTTTACTGCGTGACAATAATGAACTGACCATATTCAATCGAAGTAAAAATATATACAGATTATATGAAAGTAATAACCTTTTTAATTTAGTCGAATATTATTTGACAACTATCGTTTCTGCTTCATGGTATGGGGACACGCCGATCTCAGGGAATGCAAAATTTCGGTTTGCTATTTTGAAATAAACGTCATTCGAGTTTTAAATACGCAAGAATATATTTTATTGCTTTATTTAATTAAGGATTTTGTTGTTATTATTAATTTTGTTATTTTTTCATTATCATTTTGTTACTGTTGTAAGTTTTGTCAATTATTGCCTTAATTTTACTGTTTTTAGTTTTTGTTATTGTGTATTTGTGTATAATGGAATGGATGAATAATAATAATATCATAATTATTTCTAATTCTATTCGAATTTTTCTTCGGATGCTTGCAGCAATTCCTTTACTAATATTTTATTGAATATTTAAAAAAATAAATACTTTTTTCCTTTGACCCAAATGTAGGGAACTTGTGAACGTTTGTTTACATAACTTATGCCTTCTCGTGACAGATAGTATAGTAATACTTAAACATATACCAGAATTAATTTAATAAGCACTCAGACCCAGTGATAGAGACATCTATGTTCGTCACACAAATGCCTGCCCCCCTCGGGAATCGAACCTGAAGGTCTTGCGGTTGATTGGTGGTATATAGCTATGTATACTAACCCTCCACCAACAAAGTAGTAGTGGTGATTGATTTAGCATACAATAAGTTACATGTTATATAATGTACAGTATTTTTTCAATGAAATAATAAAATATCCTGCTTATATAAAAAGCAACAAGAATGAAGTTTTCTTTCTTGTACAATATACCTGGATAGTCAACTTGGAATAGCAAGCTTTGCTGTCCATTTTCAGGGTCTTTTTGCTTTGTAACTCTATAACCAGGTCGTCCAATTTTTACAAATTTCTTCGGTTCAATCCTTGGCTTTTCAGGAGCCAATTGTTGTGGAGCTTCTTTAGCTTCTTTAGCAGCACGCCGAGCTAAATTAGCTTGATGTTTTTTACCTTGAGTATGAGCTAAATAGCTTCCCTCATTGTTATGAAGCGTTAAACAAAGCTTGCACTCATATGAACCTGAAAATAACAATAATAAGGAAAAACTATGAAATAAATGTATCAAAATGATTTCTAGCCATTTATATTTATATTCATACATATAAATGAAATGATAATTTATATGATTACACAAAATAAATGTAACCGTCCACATATTTAACCATGCAACTTTTATAGTAATTTGATGCTTAACTCTGTGTGTCTTTACAAAGAATAAATTAAATATAGCTTTTATTCTCTGACCCTGGTTACATATAATATATTTTTACATTATTTAAATTATTAACAAAGTATAGCCAATGTTGAGTCGGAAATTGATCCACTTAGTAGAATGAACAAAAAGAATCTAAGGCTTTATATTATTTATAAATGTATTTTTTTTCAACTATAATGATAATCATTTCAATTAAATTATTTCTAGTATTTAATTTGAAACTGGCATGAATAGCATAGTTCTATGCATATGTCACTAACATAGTCTGCAGTGCATATTACAGATTTACGGCAAATTAGAACCGACTGTACAAAAGCATGTTTGTACAAAGCTAACTTTTGTATCAAGGTAAACATACAGAGTGATACATACTTAGTAATAAAAACATGTCGCGTACATCGAGAAGTTAATGCCGCGTTGCAATCTCGAAGCTGGGACGTAAACGATAAAGGTAAGCATTGTTTTCTTATAAATATTAAAAAAAAATGGTGAAAAACAGAGGGAAAAATAAATTGATAGGTTAGGTTAAGAGTAAACATAACAAACCTAAATGATTTTTCATAAAATATGGATCCTTATTTAAATCGATTGTTTCCAGTGCAAGTTGCCGCAATCTCTCTCGACGGTCCCGGTTACTTTCAGACCATGATGCCACACCACCTCCTCCGGTTTTACCACCAGGGCGATTTTGAAAATCCATTTTTATAATTTAGTAGTGACCACAAAATCTTCTACTTTGGACACGTCTATTTTGTTAATGTTATAGTTTCAACTGCAAATATTCTCATGATTATATGCTCAAGCAAAGTTGATCAAATCCACAACATATTTGACATTCGTGAAATGTCAATTGCTTTATTTTTTTTTAGTATGATTATCCCAAATGGGAAAGGCAAAGGAACTGAGTCCATACAGCCATGTCTTTCGTATTTTAT
>DVZL01000623.1:0-21899 GCA_018236625.1 Lasaia peninsularis
CTTACTCACGCAAGAGGCTTACCATCCCAGCCTCAGGTTGGCAACGCACCATTTCCACCTTTGGTGTCTGTAGGCGATGTGTATTTCTTACTATCAGAAAATCCGTCTGCTTGATTGCCTTCCAATATCGTAAAAAAATAATTACTCATCTAACACCAAATATTATTACCAAAAATATAGTCCACCTACAAGTTGAACACGACAATGGCGATAAAACTCATTATTCACACTTGGAAAACAAGTGATGAATGTTTTAAAAATACACAGCCTACTACGACTAACGGAGATAAAATTATCCGCAGTTAGATATTTTTTCATAAAGCATCGGGTTTTGAAGCGTAGCCTTTCCATGTGGAAGGCGAGTGCTCACTCATTAAGCTTACATCGCTTTTTTCCTCGTCAGAGTATTCAGTGTTATTTCGATTTTTCTAAATATAAAACTGTGTCGGTCGAAATTAGAACGCTTTATCTAACACCAATTAAAGGATCGAAAAAAGAGAATTTCCTCAAGAGATCGGTAATTATTTCGACTTCAAATAACGCTTACAGGCTCGATGATAAATGAAGTACACCCTCAAAGGGCTCGTAAAACGCAGGAGGTTCAGTGATAATATCATTCCGGTGAAAAATGTATCGAACTCTAGAGCTCAGGGGCAACAACGGAATAAATAAAAGGGAGAATTTGCAAAAAATCCTCGTTCCACGGCCCGCGTGTGAATATAAAATATTGATCAGGAAATTTATGAAAATATAAAAGTTGCGGCGTTGGTGCGTTGATGGAATACTCTTGTATCTTGTGAGTTTAGTGTTGCCAGGTTGTGTATCTCACAGGACTTACCCTGTGTTATGTACGAATATTGTTGAAAAGTTTTTACACAGTTTCAAATTTATCAATATAATATTTTATTTTGCAGTTTCAACAGAGTATTTTATATCTAACCAGCAGTGCTTGCGACTTCCTCTGCGTTTAAATTTTTTTTAATAAATCTAAAATTCATATTTTCAATTTAAAAGTCAATCTTAAATAAGGAGCCTAAGTAACTTATCATTAAATCAGCTATTTTCTTAGTCAAAAGTCCAGTCTGTTATCTGAAAATCACGTCAAAATCGGTCTAGTTGTTTTAGAGATTAGCCACAACAGTCGAACAAAAATTGTGAATTTCATTTTGGCATGCGTTTAGTAAAAGACGGTAATATTAATATTACAAATATACTTTCACACTTTCATTTTATTTATGTGTATAAATTTAGTTTTTGGTAAAAATATGTTTGTCAATATGTGATGTGACATACACATTTGTGTAACAAATGTGAGACGTAGGTAGAGAATTATGACTTTATAATATTGGAAAATAACTAATTAATGTTTTAGTGTGACCTTAGACACGAACATAAAATAACTTCATACATCTCAAAAAACTTTTAAAAAGTTTTAACTATTTCCCCACGATAGTTAATATAAATTAGATAGCACCATCTCTCTCTCTCTCTTTCACCACCTTTATGTGGATTTGGACCGATTTTGATGGAACTTTCACTGGCAGACAGTTGATGTAATAAGGAGTAACTAAGTCTACTTTTATTTAGTAAAATTCAAACGCGGACACTGCTAGTAACCAATATAATCTGAATGTTATCTGTCTACCTTCATGTGACAATAAAAACATTGCATTCTTATCGCTTATAATGATAAATGCTTATAAAACTTATCACAAGTTTTTTTGCTGTTGTAAAAGTCTATTCAGATTATTTAAGAATTATTGAAATCAGGTCAGCGTTAGTTACACTTTCATTAGGTTTTCGTATTCATAAACACGGAGTAAGGTTTTGGTAAGCACTCTCCAGTGGTTCCCTTTGATTCGAAGCGTCTTTGAAAAATGTTTTTATTTCTAAACGCATTCAAAGCGTGCATGTTGCGGTGCCGGTTTCAGAACTACATCTCCTATACAATTTTGTATACAGGTTAATTAAAATGATGAATTGAAATACTACGAAGTGCGTTAAAATGAACCTTCAATTAAAACTATAAGACTCTTTCACGTTTTAAAATGTTTAAAATGGATAGTGTTTACTTAGAAATGTGTTAGTTTAGTTAGTTAAACATAGAGACTATTGAATTTGGCTGAGGGTTTTTACATAAAGATTTTTTTTATGAGGTAGGGTAGCAAACAGGAACACGGCACTCCCGATGGTAGGAGACAACCAATAGACACCCGCTTTTGTAGGTGCGCCGCTGCAGCAGGTGCAGCATCGGCTACCTTAAACCGGAACACGACAATGTCATTATGGCGTCAGGAATAGATGAGGCAGTGGATCCCTACGAGTAGCTGCACATCATTCTACCACCAGTGACCATGTTGGTAGTGACCTAATCAATCTATGCCCGCTCCTTACGAGCTGCCTCGCAGGAAAGCAGCTAATCTATTCTAAACAGAGGTCCCAGATTAACACGGGGATTGAAAAAAGTTAAGATGTATGCCAATAAAGTTAATACCTAATATTTATCTGGAATACGCATACACGAGCTCCACGCTTGTGTTTTATGTCTCCTACCGACAGGAGAGCCGTGTGCTTGTTCCTTTTCTTAAACGATAAAAAACACAGATTTCACAAATATGAATAAAAGAAGCATCGTTTTTAAAAGAGACAACTCTATAATTTTAATTGATATGTATCAAGACGTTTTCTCTGAAAATATGTCAATAGTAATAAAAAATATACTAAAACGGCTTACAAAATATGTTAGTGTCTGGCTCATGGCTAAGCCTAATTGCTTTTTCTGTCTGGAATCCAGCCTGTATGCCGGGAATGATTTCAAATTTCACAGTCGACGTGACGATAGGTTTACCGTATGATTAGCGACTGGATTAGTGCGGCTTTGGCCTAAATATATACACAATATGTCTTTGAATTATACTTTACCATTATACTAAAATCATATTCAAACGAGCAATACTCCTGTATATAATATATATGACCGCCTCGTTGGCCGAATGCCTAACGTACACATCTAACCACATCGACTAACCACAAGGATCGGATTCGATTCCCGATCCCGACAGACATTTGTGTGATGAACATAGATGTTTGTATTTGCGGGTTTGGGTGTTTATTAAATTAGTTCTTGTATCTATTTAGGTATATCTATGTATTGATATCGTTGTCTAACACACATAACACAAGCATTTAGCTAATTTGCTTACTTTTGAGATTAGATCAATTTGTATAATTGGTCAAGTAATATTTATTTATTTTATTTATATAAAAACTTATGTTTGTATGTAATTGGTTATACTCAAACGGCTAAAACGATTTTAACAATTTTGTTTTTAATTAATCTTACTAATCAAATGGATATAGTTATACCTCATCGTGATAATGTATGCTCTCATGAAAAATGCCTTTTATTGAAATCTGACGCTAAATGTCGGTAAGCGTTATTCCATCGCGGTATATTACAACAACACCCAGTCAACCATCTGAATAATATAAAATATAGGCGGCTGATTTATAAAAAAATGACTACTTTAAAACTAACATTATTGTTATATCTATAACAATAATATAAAAACAAATAAGCGTAACGCAGTCGCCAAACAGTGAGCAACTTTGATGCATAAGGTCCTAGGTCTGATTCCTGGGTAGAGCTAATTGTTCTATGAGTTTTTTCAGTTTATCTGAAAAACATAGCGTATGGGATGGTATTTGTCGCGGATTTGTTTGGGAAAATCGTGATGAACCTACCACCACTCACATCTTGGTAACTTATATCGTCGACTAATTATGGGTGCATATGTATGGATCTCTGTCTACCCCTTCTAGGATATGGGCGTGACAATATTTATATTTTTATAAACACATCACACTTTATTTAAATGGTTTATTAAGGGAATATTTATTGTTTATCCCGTTTGTTAATATTATAGTTCTCCATCGGGAACTAGTTGAGATATCAACATGAAAGGATCATGTATCTCCAACGATTTTATTATTTTTATGTTAAAAATTAGATACGATATCTTAATGTTAAAATCTATACAAATAAATAAAATTGGAGTGTCAGTGTAATTTTGAAACAACCGCTTTTTTGGTTATTAAAATAACCGCTGTATGTTTACAAGTTACATAATATTAAGTATACCAAAATGTTTGCATTGGGTTTCATACAAGCACTCATACTAAGATCATATAAACATATCTATAAGTTGTATAAAAATAGTTTTGGTTTGTTTTTAATTCATATCTATGATTTTCCATTGTATCCGAGCGAAGTCAGGTCGAGTCGCTTGGGTTTGTAAGGGCCATTAAATATTAGTTTATCGTTACTAAAACACAAGTATATACATCTCTATATAACTGTATGCCACGTCCATTGCGCGTCAGCTGCAACTGTGTCACTCTTGCTTGATGGATGACGTCATTAAATCTCTTCCTACTGATTGGAGTAAATGGCACGACACAGATTAAAATAGGTCAATAATGAAATTGATTTCAACCAAATCCAACATTGAGCTGAAATTGAAAGAAATGGGTTTTGTTTATGAAGACCGCGATGTGTCAACACAAATAAGTGGCAGTTTTTTCCAGAAAGTAGAAGTTATAGAAAGCCAGCGAACATTGTCGCACCGCTCGCCATAAAGTATATCATGATGAACAAAAATGTAATTTCTTTTCCATGATTATGTATTTTTACAATAAGAAAACGTTTAATTAATCATGAAAATAAACGTACCATCTATAGATTACACTCCTAACAACGACCTGTCCGCAATGTTAAAAAAGTGCCTTCACGCCTATAATTCCCGAAGGTGATGGCAGAGGTGTGCTAGTATTCACGACTCGTAAGTCCAGTAGATATACTAGAACACACCAACGATTAACCAAGATCCTAGGGTTAGGCTTATTAGGTACAAGGTACAAGGTACTTGGATAAGATATCAATTTACTGCAGCTATTAGATCATTGCTCATTACTGTCGTGTGCCGGTTTAGAAGGTTGATAGTCGGTTAACTTTACGATTAAAGTTTACGTTTGCTTACGTAAGTTAAGTTTACGATATTAAGTTAACTCAAGTCGGCAACACCCCCCCGCCTTCTGCTTTAGTGTGTAAACACTGTGTTTGTTTGTGTGTATAAAGGTGAATCTTATTTATTGTAATTATATTTACATGATATTAAATTGTAACATATGTAAAAAACTAGCTGTCCCGGCGAACTTCGTACCTTCCGTACTTAGGGGTAGGAAAAATTGACGTTGACCAACTATCAGAACTACCCGATATCACACAAAATTTCATGAGATCAGAACGTAACGGGATAAAACGTATCCTGTATCCGTCTAGTGGTTCTAAACTATTTCCCCACCAAAGCTTAGCCAAATAAGTTCAGCCGTTCTTGAGTTATAAATAGTGTTACTAACACTACTTTCTTTTATATATATAAGATTAAAGTTCTAATTTCTTTTGGCATGTCTATCAAAAAGTTACCAACAGTTTGATTTAAAAAAAACTAATAGAAAAACAATGATAGAACTATTACAATAACTTATTTTGTTCATAATACAATGTCCAAAATAAGATTTCATTTTTAATACGCTTTTTATATTTCTTACTCATCCATATCTAATATATTTCCATTTTTGACATCCAAAAACATTTTATTATCTGCGTCATATAAAGCGGTGATCCATCTTTGGGTGTTTACATCGAAAGGAGAGACGCCGCAAGCTAAACACTGACATGACATTGGATATTCTTTCATCGGTCTGATGTATGGCCTTCTAGGACTACAACTTGACATATTTCCTCACACCAAACCATGAAGCTAAGCTTAAACTTCTAACAACGTTCTGTCCAAAATATTTAACATTGAAAACTCTTTCTAAACTGGGCAACCACTCTTTCGGTTTTGTGGAGTTCACTAAGTCAAAAAAACCGGTATTATGAGGGTTAGATAGCTGTCTTTCTCTTGTAAAACGTGCACTTAAAAATAACCGAACGAGTGACCAAATAGTTTCGCTATGTCGATCAATAAAGGTTCTATTTTTAACCAAGCAACCTCCAGTTAGCGTGAGTACTTGGTTACGTATTTGCCACGATTACAAGCGGTAACCTATTTTAGGTGAAAACTAATTAACATTCCTTGCATATTTACAATTCCAGTGGTTGAATTTAGACCGATACAATGATGATTACTTTGAAATTCAGTAAGGTTATGGATGAAAAATCTATCAGATTTTCACAAGGCCACTTTGGCAACGCACCGTCAGAATTTTTGAGAAAGTGACTCATATTTTTAAATATTAATGTATTTTTATTCAAAACAAGCTGTGCTCGAATTTGCGTCCGCGTTTATATTCAACTATTTGATTTCATACTAAAATAAAATTCTAAAATTAAAATAGCCTAAGCTACTCCTAATTACATCAGCTGTCTGCCAATGAAAGTCCAGTTAAAATCGGTCATCGGGATTATTGAGTACAAACAGACAGACATAAATAAATTCTAAAGAATGTTATTTTTGTATATGTGTACTTTGTAAACATACATAATATGCATTCAGTAAAAATAGGTTATTTTAATATTACATACAGACACTCAAATTTTATTTATTTGTTTTTATAGATGTATAGATAAATATAAATTATATACATTTTTAAGTCAAATTTTAGCAATGTCCAAACAACTTATTTTAAAATAATAAGATAACTAAAACTTCAAAAAAAATACAAAAAAATATGAAACAAAAAAATAGAATGTCATATAAATCGGAGTCATACATAACATTAAAAAAATCTTCTATTTATTTTGCTGACTTTATTCTTCTAATTAAACACTATTCACTAATCACTAAATTAAATAGCATTACTAAAATACTACATACATAAAATGAAAACCAGATCTGTAAATACGAATGATTGATTTACAGTCGGCAAACAAATCGGCTAACTCCAATCGCCAAACAAATTATACAAATGTTTATACCCGCCGTGTTTGGACAACAAAAACAATTGGAAAAAAAAAGTGTTTTATAACTTTGTTCGGGTTAACAAAAGTGTGAAACGGAGGGGCTATGGCAATTGTTTTATCTAAAAGTTTACTAAAGTTAGAAATTATATTTATTACTCAGTAAACTAAACAGTAGTTGTGTCTTTTTCTTGAGGCGTAGTTTATTAAATCATTATTCGATTTTATTTGATTTGATTACACATTTGAAATATTAAAAAACTTGGTAAAATTTTACTAAACAAGAACTTGACTTAGACTTAACTGAGTAACTTTCCTATGATGCACGAATAAACAGACACATTGATTAACATGTGAAGTAGAAACAAAATTTTTATATATATCGTAATTATCGTCTCTGGAACCTCTTAATTTAAGATTCCACCTTCATATGACCTTAAGATATTTAAACATGAAAGCAATTCTATAAGTATTTCATTTTCATGTATTATATTGGACAGTTGAAAAAGGGCATAACTAATAATGTATATTTCAATGGAATAGAGACAAATTATTCATTTTGAAACTTTATTTGGATTATTTGATATCAAAAATATATAACAAATAATCTTATGAACTTCGTAATATCAAACAAATAAATAATATATATTTTTTGATATTATAAAATTACTTAACTAAAAAATCTACACTCAAAAATAATTATTATATCTGCTACGTAATAGAAATTATTTTTCTTAACTCTCTCCATTTTGTTAGTTTAGTTTGACAATTGTGTAACCCTGTTTGTCTGTAAAGAGTCCAAAAGTAGGCAATACCATAGAAGTGTGAGCTGTTACAATATATCTCCCGCCTCACTTAATCCTTTTTCCACATGACCAACAACAATAGAAAAACATATTTGCAAGCCACAACCATAAATTATAGTAAGTTTAAGAATCGCGCAAATAAATCAAAATGACAGCCCTTTAATCGGCACCCGGGCACCCTGTCCCTTACGGAAACCCGTCTCAGGAGGGCAAAAAATTGGCAAAGACCCTTGCTAATGCAGCTCCATATCTGTTGGCACAAAGGGCGACGTGTGCTTGACCTCTAAATGTGTTTCCGACCTAGATAATAGACGAATAACTAGAGTAGTAAGCAATTTATTACAAACACAAAACCCAAAAACTTCATTAAGGAATCAATTTATAAAAATAATATTAAGTTTAAATAAAAAGTATATGTTCTAACTGGCTATCCGAATGTGGCATATACACACATACTCATAGTAGCATAAGTAATATAATTATTATTAATAACATTGAATATAAAAACATAATGATCGACTCTAAACATTGTTGGTCAAGTCAAAGTATCAGGATTCAAACAATATGCTACATATGTATATGTATTCCTGCCTCTAGAAAGTTGAGGCAGTTATATAAACCACTTAAAAATTCCTTTTTATTTATGTAAAAAATTATTACCCAATTTATTTTTCAATACAATACAACATTATATAAAATATTGTTTCACTACATATTATAAAACAAAGTCACTTTCTCTGTTTGTCCCTATGTATGCTTAAATCTTTAAAACTAATCTTTGGTGCGGTTTTTTCAATAGATGGAGTGATTCAAGAGGTAGGTTTTTATGTATATAATATGTTTAGTATACCCGTGCGAAGCCGACGCGGATCGCTAGTATTGTATAAAAGCGTTCTTTGTATGTTTTAGAAGGCCTTTCTAAAAAAACCTTAGGTGAAGTGTTGACAATATTAAAAATATACTTACATTTTTTTTATTCTCTTTCACTTACGAAGTTGCTAATAATTTTAAAGTGATGTATCAAATTAATAATAAATTCACTTGTGATTGTGTAATAAACATACGCACACATATAAAATGAGATGACAATCGTTCGCTCTATATTATGCGCACTCTAACATGTCATGGGCCTATAATATAATATATTTGGATGTGCACGAATCGCTGGAATATCGGAATATCGAGTTGATGTTTATCTGTGGACGTTGATGTAAGTGTTTTCTTGGAGACAGAAAACTTTTCTCAGTCAATATTCTTCATGACGTGTTATAAGTAAATAGTCATTTACCAAACGATCTGTGTTACTTTCATCGCAACATTTTATATTGCATGGCTTTTACGGTGAAGGAAAACATCGTGAGGAAATCCAGAATTTGTCCCGGATATGGCGACGGACTTGCCACATATTACATTATGGGACCTAATATCGTCGGCTAATCGTAGGTGCATATGTACTCTGCCTACCCATTCAGGTATATGGGCGTGACGACATATTTTTTGTATTTCACTACATAATATAAAACAAAGGCTCCGCCCATTACTGTCTACTACCCAACTAATTTTGGTGCAGTTTTTTAATAGATAGTGATTCAAAAGGAATGTGTATATGTACAACATGCATTATATTCACGTACAAAGCCGGGTGAGTCGCTAGTTATTAATAAGAGGCTTAATTGTTGGCATTATTTAAATGAATTATAAACTGTGCACTTAATAACGCAGCGTGACAGCAGCGCACCTGTCAACGTCACATCAAGTCCCATTGCGGCGCCATTTTATTTTAAAATGCAGATAACGAATCGGGGTGTAACGTGAGCCGTCCCGAGGCGCCGCATAACTTACTGATTTATTTTATACCCGATATGATTTTACCGCAATTGAGCACTTCACCCGGCTCCCTCTTCCCACTCCCCGGCACAGTTGGTTAAACAAACCCCGGAGCGATTACACCTTTTGTTTAATTATTTGCTTCCGTTTTTAATCGCCGTTTGTGTGATTTTTATTATGTTTGTGATTTCTGAACGTTTTTCAGAATTAAATATGAATTGTAGCACAAAGTTTTTAAATTGTATTTCAATATACGTTTTTGAATGAAAATTGAAACACATATTTAACGTCAATTAGCGTTATTGATAAGAATAGGTAAAATAAATTATCCTATTTCAGTTGATCATTACGTAGAAAGGTCTTTTAAGATTGATGGCGTTGTTGATTTTAATATTTTTATAGTATAGAAGACAAATTCAAATGGGTAAGTCATTTGATGGTAAGTGACCATAGCCGTGACATACGCATCACCGGGAATATCACAAGTACGTTACCTTCCGACCTTTTAGGAATGAGTACGCTTTTTAAGGTTTTTTTTTTTGGAAATAGCCGCTGGTAATTAGTTCCACATAGGCGTTGTAAATTTTATGAAAATTTCCACACAACTAATATTTTACTAATATTATAAATGGAAAAGTTTTTGTGTTGTTACTTTTTCACGCAATTACAATTATGAATACAATTTATGTCTTATACAGTAGAATAATGTATGGACTATTTTTTAATCGACGACATCAAAAATAAGGTTTATTTTTACGTGATAAGTCGGAAAAATCACGTGCGGAAAGCCAGTGAACCATGATATGGTGCTAAATATTAGCACATACTTCGTAGTAATAAACGTAGAGCTTCTACTTGCTACGATGAGGTGCTACACGAATCAGCGGTTTGTAAAATCAACGATCATATTTAAATGTATACAAATTGGCTTTGGATATTCAAATATCTATTTTGTATTCTCGCTACACGCGTGTTGAAGACTTAAAGTCTTAATACCTCAATCACAATTTATACGTTTTAATTACGAGATATTACGTAGTAGCTCTCCGCCCGCGGCTTCGCCCGCGTGGATTGTTTTAATAACATATATAACTTTCAAAGAGCAGAGCTTATTTCGACTTATAATACTTATTGCGTAAAAACATACCCTCTTTTAATGTAGTCAGATAAAAGGTAGCCTATGTGTTATTCTTATGTATAAGCTATCTTACTGAACAGTTTCCACCAAGTCCAGTAGTTTTTTTCGTAAAAAAGTATCAGACATCCATCCATCTATTTATTTATAAATAAAACTTTCACGTTTATAATATTAGTAGAAAGTAGGGTAGTAGGACCAATTTCAACTAAGGAGGGATTTCTCAATATTATTTTTTGCACCTTTTTTTGTTGCGTAATTAGTTATTACTTTATCAATTCGCAATAGATTTGATTATTTCTACTCTGTATGGTAAGTAAAGGAAATAAATACGAAATATTTTTGTTTAAATATGAATTTCCGAAAAGTGACGCCTGAATCTATTAATTAAATAAAGTGGATTTTAAAGGTATTTTCATAATAATTTTATGGCGAATGGTTCAGTACTCTTTCTTCTTCTTCTTGGCTTATATTATGGCAGTCAGTACTCTTTGACTTATGAACAAAATCTTGTCGTAATAATGAAGTAAAAAAAGATTTTTCATTTAGCTACCGAGTATGTCACATTTGCTTAATTGCTTTAAGATGCTCCAATAGATACGAATGTTCTTTAAGGACATACAAGTTAATATTAATATTAACTTGTATATTTTTAAGAGATGTGATGGACCTTTCGTATGTCAAACTAGTTTCAGATTTAGACTTGGATTAATGTTGTGTTCCATTTTGAAAGGCGGGCAGGGGAGGAACTTAGATTATGGAAGAAACCTAAAATTTCATTCTCATTCAACAATGCCCTCTTTTGTCTTTTGTAGTATAGGGTGATCTGTACTCTTAAAATAGTACTATGTACCTAATCATTGGCTTTGGTAAAAACTATAATTAATTGTTTGTTAATCGATTATAATTATTATAAATAAACCAATTTAAAATTGGCGGCGGTTAAAGTTGGATACGGTAAGTTGAAATGGCGGTCGAGTCCATTTCACGCTGTAATGTTTTATTGTGGTGGCAGTCTGTGCGGTTGCCGCTGTTTTATAACTTATTTTGGATGAATAAATTAAACCCTACCATATTTACCACTAAACCGTCCTATATAAATCGTAGATAGTTTTTGAGATTTGATATATACATCGAATAATAAACAGTTACCAATTGTTGTAATTGTTGTATTTCCAACAGGTCACCTTATAAAAAGAGTGCAGTGTTTCATCGTTACCAGCTCGCGCATTAACCAATCAAATCACTCATAAGTAAAACAGTAGTTCACAGTGACCAATTGAAGTCATTCTTTCAAACGAAACGATTGTGTTCCAATAATAAAAGGCCCAATAATACACATACCCGGTATACAAACTTCAAGCAAATAGCGCACCTGAGAGGCACCTTTGATATTACGTGAGTGGTCTTATACCACCAGGCGACCGACTAACGGGTCCGTTTGCCTCCTATTCTTTGAAAAAAACCAGCCAAGTAAAACACTTATTTCCCTTTACAACAGACTTATAAAAATGACGGGTGTAATTCGACTATTTGTTTTTTTTTTGTGTGTGTTTTACCTTAGAATTCACATTGGATTAACCAATTTTGTTTTATTTTTATATTGAAAAATAGTATTTTTCGGTTGATTGAGTTTTTGATTGTTACTGAGAGATACGTATTTTTGTATGTTTATTAAATGACGGCACTTTGTTGTTTTAAAGTGTTTTATTTTTCTATCATCACATTATTATAGATATTACAAAGAAAAGACATATAGATAGGCTAGCCGATAATCTTCTTTGACGCAAAATTCGTAATATCCTCCTTATCTTCATAATATATAGATTTGGCGAGACACTATTGGCATATTCTAGGCAAAATATATTTCTTACCATCAGAAAAAACCCTCCGTCTGTATTTTTATAAAAACATGAATTTAACCGACACTCACATCAAGTTGTAAGTTTTTTTAAACATGCTGCTCTTTTATAGCAGCGATGCACCCGACATCCTCGAGTGAAGAGGTGTTCGACACCGGCTGAGTGGCTCGTCCACGCGTCAGACGAGGGTTATAACAGCACAGAAAACCACCATTTTCTTTGTTAAATTGGCAGGCAACCTTGTAACCATGGCAACATATTTTATGTTGTGTTTTAATGTTAAATTAATGTTATAAGAAAACAAAGAAGCAGACGGATTTCGTCGTCATCCATACACACTATGACTAAGACTGTGCTCTGTCCCTCAATAAGCTAGGTTCATCAGCCACCCTAAACTATAATACCCATATTTTAGAACCTACTAACTCAATTTATATTGTTTTGTCATTAGTTCATTTCATATAACTGTTACATTCGACCATTGATAATAAAAGCAAATAAATCACTTTAACCCAAAAGAGAACCTATATCGTATAAGTTTGAATACGTAGAGCGGATCTCGAACTAGTCAAAGACACTCAAGCCGTAAAACCCTTCGTTAATACGTATTTGACACGCACTTTGCCGGGTTTTTTGATGTATGATTGTTTCAACACATCCAGACACGACAATGAATGATAGCTCTTTATTCTTTGTCTTCACTAGCTACAAAATTTTAGCGTATTAATTGTGCGTTTAACCTACTTCTTAAGGAGAAGTGCTTTGAACCTGTTAAGTTATGAAATTGGAAAGCAAATAAGCAGATTGATTTTTAGTTCAAGTGGTGCCATCAAACTGAGCGATTAATCACAACATTATCCTTGGTGACCATTTTGGTGACAGAAACTATAAGTCGCCTCTTACGAGATGCTTGGTAGGGAACATGTCGGTCTATATTCTTTAAAGAAGTTCACGACCAACACGGGAATAATATGTAATCGGGAAAGTCCTTTTATTTTTAAATGTATTTAGAAACTGTGTTTAGATATATTTATAATAATTATTATGTTTTGTATTATATCTTAGAACTAAACATAAAGTTATAACAGTACGATACGGGTGCTTAAGTCCAGCAAGATATTATTTCTTCTGACCCGTGAGATGAAAACATAAAACACAAAGGCTATGTCTTTATGTAAATTACCAAAGAATATAAAAGTAGAATTAAAGGCATTATCCATAAAATAAAATATAGGAAGAATAAAATGATTGAATTCATGTTACGCTTAGTTATAAACATTATTATAATAATATTAAAATAAATCTATAGTAATGCCGTCAAATATGTGTAGTTTATATTAATATAGGCCTTGAAAAAAAATCTATGTACCTATATACTCGTATATTTACAACGTTTAAATGACTATTTTTTTCTGAGTCTAGAATAGTACTTAAGCTTATTTTTCCTATGGAATATAGAAAACAATTTCGATAAACAAAATGGCGGGCATCTGCAGCTGCCGATATAATTAACCTCTACGATGATCGTACGTCGTAGATTTCACAACATCGTTAATTAGAAGATCGATTTCTCGCCGATATCCCAAAAGATTACACGGACCGCTCAAGAAAACGTCCATCACGTTAAATTTGGATATATGCGTATCCGTGAGGTAATCGCGTGCGGGGTCACCATCATCAATCTTGATCACCAACGTCGCGTCATTTCAAAAGAAACCACTGAAATATGACCTGGCGTTTTGCAATTTGGAATTTAGGAATATAATGTTTATCCTGCTGTATACACACGGGGCCGGGTTTGTTGATTTATTAAGTCTTTTTTCATTCATTAGGTTAAAATTACAATTGTATGTCAAATTTGACGCATTTTTTCAACTTTCGGTCATTAATTAATGCATAAAGCTAAAGGTACTGGAGATTACAATCTTAAGAAAGATCATTCCCGTATGTAGCTCATTCCAGACTGGCTAACTTCAAGAGCAAAACAAATCTGTTTTTTAAGAGTGAGATAGCCGGCCTTATGAAACTGAGATAGATGCTTAATGTTGGAGACAGGTCTTAGTTAGGAGTATTTTCTCCAGAGTACCCTTGGCCTCAATAATACCTTTATTTAAATATTAATAGTTTGGCCCCGTGTATGCTTAGCATTAATAACATTCACCCGGCGAACTTTGTACCGTCTCAAATTGACAGCTAATAAATAATGGGAAAGTGGTAATATGGGAAATGTTATGGGAAAAAGTGGTGTTTTTCATATGTTCCTTAAATATCGTCTTTCTCCAGACCATGAAAAGAATAAGCGAAATTCGTTCACACGTGATGCGGTGACCACGGGAAATAGAGATTGATTTTTATGTGTATAGACTATTACCAATATTATATAAGGGAATAATCCTATTAAAATATTAAAAAAATAATAAATATAAATATTGATCATTAAATTAGACGTTTCTGTTAAATCACGCGCGATCACAGAAACAAAAGTGTCTTTTTTGTATTTATTTAATTTAGAGGTTAATTTAAATAGCGTTTGAGAAACTTTAATTAAGGGGGTAGTTGAAATGATAATGACGTAAAAGAAATGGCGTCGTCACGAATAAAACGCGACTTAAAAAACTATCTTGCTACGTTTATCTTCGCGTTCCGTGTTTATTACACGTAATTAACGCTTTCGGCCAAAGGTTAATGAAGGCAGGCGCTCTATCTCAGATCTCCGCTCGTTTAGAACCAAAATCCACCGTCTGGAGTACCAACGCCTCAGACCACACGTAAAAGGTCAGATTTATAGCTACCTATGTTTAAATACATTTTATGAGTGCTCTTACGGTAAAGGAAAATATCTTTTTATAGCACAAGAGGCAAACGGCCAAGTAGGTCACCTGACAGTACGTGATCACTGCTGCTTAAGAACATCTGCGACACCAGGAGTATCACGGATGCGTTGTCGATTGTAATTAGTACGCTCTTTTTTTGAATTAATTATTAGTAATTTGTTTGACACAGCTTTTGTGCAAGGCTTGTCTCAAGGAAATCGCACTGTTTACGCATCTCATTAAGCTTAACTCAAACGTAAAAATCGGCCAAATTGCATTTCTTATGTGGGGTCACCTCCATATATTTATTTTATTCTATTTTTTGTATTAGTTGCTATCATAGCAGCAACAGAAATTCATCATCTGTGAAAATTTCAACTGTCTACCTAAAAAGCAACACTCGAATTCATCTATTCTAATTCGGCAAACTGGCAACTTGTCAATTCTTCTACTCTATGTATCCGACTCGGATGTCATTTGATATAGAAACAGGATTAGGCTAGGAAGCAGATGAAGTTATCCTTCATCTCTTCCTCCTTCGCTCTTCATTCAATAATATATACGGACATAGTACCCAACACTTATAATAATTTTTTAGAGGATCCCCGTTTCCGCAGCCCTAATTGTCGCAAATGACACGTCTAACACAAATCGGTTCCTATAATCTCCGAACAGCATTCGGTCACGGATCCGAACATTCTCCATTGGACATCAATTTCGTCCCCTCGTCTTCGTGTAACGCCGACATCTATCACATCTCACTATCGGGAGATTCAATGATAACAAGACTAATAAATAGGTAGTCGTTTCTCCAATGATCGTAATTAATTTAATGGATTTAGACAAAGAAATATGTACAGATTTAGACAAGGAAAGGTGCCGCACAGTGGCTTCCAACTTTAATTTGTATGAAGATTAATGGTGTACGCTTCAGCTAGTTTACTTGACTATTCTAATTCCTTTATCAATACCAAGCAATCCATCTTTATTAGCCTAGGCCTTTCCACTTGCACAGGTTTTCCTTTTAATGAATTTTATAGTAGAATTCCATCAATTAATACGTGAAATGGAAAACGATGTTGTAGATTTTCCATAAATTAAGAAATAGAATAAAAAATATCAGTTCACACCATAGCAATTACCTTTGTAAATAATTTTGAAAGATCTTTAACTAAATGTCCTGGCGCACGTCGTACCGCCCGTATTTACGAGTATAAAAATGTATGTTGACCGATTCTCAGACCACAAACGAGCACATAAAATTTTATGAGAACAGAACGGAACAGGATAAAAATTATAATATGTCCGTCTCCTGGTTCTAAGCTACCTCCCCTCCAATTTTTAGCCAAATCGGTTCAGCCGTTCTTTAGTTATGGGTAGTGTAACTAACACAACTTTATATATTTGAGCAAAGTTTACTATTTTATTATATACATAGGTTTCAGTAGGCCTTGAGGGTGTATTAGAAGATTCAGAGAGCTGGTGTTGGGTTACTGGTAACTGGAGTCGAAGGTTTTTCTCCGGCAACCTCTTACGCCCCGACCCGTCGCCATCGCTCGATGTCGTTATAACGAACGGTTTTATTTTCTAGAGTATTAATCGTACATATGAAGTAATAACCCTTCGGCAGCTGTATAATTCTGCCTGGTTAGTTCTTTTTTAAAAATATAACGTGTCAGTTAGAAAATATAAGCCATGAAATATACAGACGTTGAGCTTTTTTTCTAAAGATTTTATTACAAACTAGTTGTGCCACTTCGTCTTCGAATAATTAAATGAAAAATTTACTTTCATTATTAACATTTCTAAAATAAAGTTCTAAAATAAAATTAGCTTAAGCTCCTTATTATAACAGCTGTTTGCCAGTGAAATTCCCATCAAATTTATTAGTCTAATATAGATTTGAGTTTGTTTAACTGACCTTGTAGCATGAGAGTTGTGAGTACGTTTACAGTTTAGACTATTGATTTGTGTACCGGACCACTTTCCTAAAAGTTTTAGCTCCTTCAAAGTTCTCGTATTTAAGGTGACTCGAGAATTCGAGTTAAATTAACGGAGCGTTAACAACTGTAAAGTGAAACCAGAGTGAAACTACCTAAAGTTACACCAAACAGTCAAACAATAATGAAGAGCCCGTACTCCTCCCGAATGGGACTTGTGGACCGTATACACTTAAATACAATAACTTAAACACAGTTAAACTACAAATAAAAATTGGCCAAGTGCGATTCGTACTCACGCTAGAAGGGTTCCGTACCATTATCTGTAAAAAGGGCAAAAAAAAATACGTTTGTTGTATTGGAGATTAATTTCATTTTGCTTTTCCGACCGTTATCATCGTCCGTGAAAATTTTAACTTTCTAGCTTTCACGGTTCATGAGACTGCCTACGTTTTCACCCTTTGGGTACGGAACCCTAAGAAACGAAGTTTATATCATTAAATGTCGTAAACCTCGGTGGCCTAGCGGTACGCGCTTCCATTACGGGAGTTCAAGTTCAAATCCCGACATGTACCAATGAGTTTTTCTAACTTTAGTACATTTCCTGAGTGTTCTTACGGTGAAGGAAAATATCGTTAGGAAACCCGGGATTTTTGCCCGATATGGCGACGGACTTGCCACCTGTCACGTCATCGAAATTAAGATGTAATGGCATGTAGTAGTAAAGATCAACAAGCGAATAAAGCCTTAGAAATATGAGTTATTTTTGGTTTTAGACCTAACACGTGGAAAACTAACCCTCTTTTATTGTAGCTTATTATTAGGCTTATTGTAACATCTTCTGAAATTGGATTTGTATCCTATATGGCCACAGACCACGTACCAGATTGAGGTATATGGTCTGTGTATATGGCGATGGACCTGCCATCTATCACATTTATTATGGAAAGTAACATCGTCGGCTAATTGTGGGTGAATAAGATGACCTCTTCCTACTCCTTCGAGCATATGGACAATATCTATTTAATGTCATTGTAAAGTTTTCATGTTTTCAAAAATAAAAAATTAATGTTAAAATCGGTCCAGCCGGTCCGATGACTAACCGGAACAAACAGACAGACAAAAGTGATGAAAATGATTATTTCAATAGGACGATATACGCTCTAATTTTAATTACTTGTATAGATTTTTAAAAAAACGTGTCTACATGAGATTGTAGCCTTGCATCAGTATTTATGAATGAATACTTAAGTGTACACAAAACTTAAAATAATAGTGACAAAAGAAATCCACAAGAGGCGAATTTATCTCTATACACCGAGATTTCTGCCTGCCAACCTAAAATAACATTTCTATATATTATTTACGTAACGTTAACAAATTTCAACATTTACTACAATCTTGAAAGCAACTCCTATATTCGGTCTGTGCCCGAGAAATGCTACGCTTACGTCTGCACATTAAAATGCACATTTAATACACACGCCTAGACGCTATGCAAATTCCAAATGTCTCCCAGTGTCTCCAGTCCATTACCATAGCATACCATAAAAAGCTGTGCTTCGCAAGGTGGCGTTACCGTCCACTCGCTTTATATCTCACATCGCAACATAAATTAGTGCAGTCGCGTGACGTACTGGCAACATCGTCTCCTTATCGTGCCGGAAACCACCAGACTTGCACTTACAAACACCGCAAAAATATGCTTTAAACCGATCGCAAAAAGTCCAATTTCCTCTACGACTACGCACGCAAATGTAATCCTGGTATTCGGGTTGCAACTCTATTTATAATGCAGTAAGATTTAAATTTAATTGCAACAATAGATAGAGGCAACAAATAAGGCAACGTTGCCTGTATGTCGACATAAATAAAGCTGAGTGTCCTTTAACGAAGTGGACATTGACGTTGCGATACTAATACCGGCAGATAAAATGGAATAGACTGTACCACTATGTAATAAGGTTGAAAGTCTGTTAACAAGGCAGAGGGTAGTAATGAAGGTTCGTATTTAGTTGGTAGTGATATGGGTGGACTTCCTTTGTCTAGTAATCTTATCGTTATGCCAAACGGCCATTGCTAGACATGATACATTTAGAATATATACTTACATAGTAATTATTCATACCGCTTTGATATAACGGATACGTTTATGGAGTTTAAGGGACATGACAATAGCAATTACAAGACCTATGTCGTCTACGAAGTACAATAAGTAGGTATAATTTAGTAGTTTTATGAAACTTATCGCTTTATACCTTTGGTATTAATAGGGCAATGTTAATTCTGAAACAGCACTGAAAACGAAATAAAAAGAGTAAAGACATTATTAAAAAAATGACATTAAAATTCGCTGTTATCGCAGTATTAGAAACACCAGGGTTAGCAGCTATGACTTTAATAATAAACGACATCAGACAAAAAGTCAAATATAAAATGAATGTTTTGCTCCAATGCCCGGGCACAAAGCTTACAATAGCACCTTACCCATAAAGAAAAACAAATATGCATTATAAATTATCCAAACACAGCCTTTTTACGCTCCTGGCACTTAAGGTACTCCAACCGTAAATCTCATTATTCACAATGAATGAATTTTCGCAAGTACCGCCTGATAAGGTAAAATATATAAGAGACCAAACCGACTGAATACCATTGGTTAAATACGTTCTAATAACATTACCTGGAACATTTTCCTGCTAGCTTCTTCAATCACGCTGCATATCTTTGGTTTGTGAAAGTACCTACTTTGAGAAAATAAATTACCTGTTTATTGTAAATAAAATATTTGTATAAATAAAAATGATCAGCTCACTAACATGGACACATAATAGATTACCAAAACTATTAATGTTATGCAAGTAAAATGAGTCAGAAATAATGTTTGTTGGGGGTTCAGAATTGACAATTTGCTTTTGAGTGGACTAAATAACGAGAGTGATATTATAATTTCACTTTGCACTGATGCAGAAATGAGAATTGGAGAAAAAAGATCAGCAAGCTATATAAAATATTGACATATAGTTTATATTGAATAACGTTAATCCAAATATATCTAGAAATTTGACCACTATACTGCTCTTGTTTTTTAAATAGAGACTCATAGTTTCTAGAAGATACGAACCTTAAGTAAAATATATTATATGCGTCTAATCAAATTACAATAAAACAACAAGTGCAATGTTAACTAATTAATTAATCAGCACAGCTCCGGTTTTCTTCTACTAAAATTGATTCCCTTGTTTTTATTATCGATCTAAGAAAGGAACTCATTAGTAAAGTGGGTTCGACAAATTAAACGGGGTCTAAGTTTTCGAGTGTAGTTAATTGTATTGATCGAAACTTTCTAAAGACAGACCGGCAGCGTCATCTCCAATGGGCTATCCTGCTGATCTCATCACAATCACAAACTTTGAATACACCTCTTTTGACTATCGAAAAGTTTCCGATAATGGATTCGTTGGAACACTCAATTGTTTCACGATGAATAGGCGCTAATTAAAATGAAGTCACGATGCTGGACCAAGTTTCCAATTGTTTTCCAACTATAAATCTTGGCGCCTCATATACATACAAGCGCCGGCATGAAGAAACGGAGTTTGGCACTAAATTTAAAATCGGAATTTCGGTAGCGAGAATATATAGTTCAAATGGCTCTAATATTTCGCCGTGAGACTTCGCAGAGATACTTCCGGACAACTTTTGGAATGTCTTCATTTCGATGCACGATCATTTGACAGATATTTCGAGTCAGGAAAATATAAAATCTTTATATTTAGATCTTATTTTAAGGTATTTATTACTTATTATGTTAAATTGATCGTTCTCTATCATGATTACTGATACTTTGGATCATCTGTAATAGATACATTGCTTACTTTTGGCCGAGATTCTAGAACTCAACTACCTACTACAATAAAATCAAAAAGGCTAAAGTCAAACTAAAAATAACGTTCTAGGTCCTCTGTGTAGAATAGACCATCCCTGCTCGTAAGAGGCGAGCATAGATTAAAGGGAACATTACCAGCTAGAGAACTGGTGGTGTACAACTTAACAGGGTAAGGATCCATCGCATTATTTATTCCTGCCACCATGAGGATATTGTCGCAACTCAACTTAAGGGGTTTAAATGAATATATATTTTGTCAGTGGGTTTTTAGAAGAATATGATCCTATGATTAGGATCAAATATATTTTTTTAATTTAATTATACTTTATAGTATACCAAACAAGTAAGTTGGTAGGAAAAGCTATCTAAATACATGTTATCTTATTATTATAAATGTAACTGTAAGTTTTTAAATTTGTCCTTACATCATACTACGGTGTACTACTACTACGCTATCTTAAAGTGTGGCATCGGTGGACTCATTCTATTACGGCACTCCAAAATAGCGATGAACCTGGAACAGTGAATACAAATCCAAACATCACTACATAAAAGATATTAAAAAAATAATAGGTCAAATCTATACATATAATAAATCTATAGAAGGGTCAATTCTGTACATTGAAAATATTGAAAAAATAAATAGCAGGGGGTGTTACTGGA
>DVZL01000624.1:0-21896 GCA_018236625.1 Lasaia peninsularis
TCCCTGACTGGATGTCGTGTGCGCTAATGGATGCGATCTCCATTGGCGCACACGACATCCAGTCAGAATTTCTTAGGCACTCTTTAGCGACGCCTATTGGTTCGATGGTGTTGAGGCATATGTTACCCACGTAGCCGGCCGATTTACGTACAACATGATCGTACCATCTAATACACAATTTCATTAAAACTCCGGAACAGGAAGCTTGCTTCGTTTTGCTTTCTTCGGTACCACGTAAAAAGCTATTTCAATCGAGTCATTTTTCGAAAAAAATGGACCAATCTCATATCTAATTTATGTTTTATCAATTTTTTTATGAAAGCAGATATAAATATAAGACGGAACAATGAAACGTTTCCTCATCAAATCAATCGTCCCTTCGTAATTACTGTCATTATGACTTCACAGCAAACCATTAAATTAGCAGCTGAGCTACAATAACAATTTGTGACGTCACCGTATCAGTAAATTGAGACGTAACGAGACGATTGTTATCATTCTGGAGCATCAAAAGAAAAAATTTTCTACCATTTTCTATTTTCAAAAAGTTGATTCAAGAAACAATAGTTCACCTTTTCGTGTTATAATCTTAGGTTATAACGATCCAGACCGCAGGATATGACATCAACGCTTCTAGCCCGTTGAGTAATACAATATCAGAATTAGCATTTAATTTCTCTATTGAGCTCACAAACCGCTGTTTTTGTGTTTGTATAGAATAACGTTTGCGATGTACGTGAATATTTGAAAACATTGTACTTAAAACTTTCCTTTTTCTTTCGCTTAAGCGAAGGAACCCATGGTCCGCTTTATTTTTTCTTTTTCTTCTGTAATGCTGAGCTATAGAGCTCGACTCGCTTTGCACAATTCAGTACTTATCCCAACGCTACTTTATGGAAGTGACAGTTGGGTATGTCACAAGCAACATGAAAATAGGATAAATGCGGTCGAAATACATACGTGCGTTCCGCAATAATTGTGGAGTAACGCTCGCGGAGCTCATTCGTGATTGTGTGATTAGAGAAAGAGTGGGACTGAAAGAAAATGTTGGTGTAAAATTGAGAAGGGCATGTTCCGATGGCTCGGTCAGGTAGAAAGAATGAAAGATAAAAGATTGACAAAACAGATATACAATGCGAAATTGAATGGATGTAGGTATCCAGGGCGACCGCTGTTAATATTCCGCTACCAAATAACTCGCGTGTTGGCTGAGGATAGTGTCAAAAATCTCCGAAACCAGCGTGTATGAAGAGATTAAAGAACGTGGGGGAGTCTAGGCAAGTGCGCAGAGATCGTGGCACTTGGCATTGGTGCTCTCTGCCTACCCCGCTAAGGACCTGGCGTGAATATATGTATGTAATAACTAAAAACATGGTATGGTCATAAATCGTATAAACAAGACGACACCCACATGACACCACACTAGTCTTGAGAGTTTGAGACGTCTTATCCACTTTTCATAGCATATGAAAGGAACAGTTAAATATTCTTAGTTCAATGAACTTATCCTGTATTGTTTAAAGATGAGCAGCTTATTTTAGCTAGTATAAGTAAATTCCAAAGCGTTATTTTACGCACTCATCCGAATTCTGATGGTAAGAGACTATACCACCATTTATAGACACATAGGGATAATCGTATACTGCTGACACGTTCCATTAGTTCCGGTCCGAATGGTAACATTACGATTTATTTCTAATCTGTCGATAGCCCTGGCCCATGACAATGGCAGATGACCTTAATCACTAATCGCCTTAGAAGCCAATCAACCAATTATCTCTTTATTATATTGTCGGAATCCAGTGTATTGTGCCTGACCTAAAAGGATATGTATTAAAAAACGTTTACGACCGCGTTGATGTCCGATACATACACAGACATATATCTTTACGCCCAGTAATTTGTGCGTAGGCAGAGTGTCGAATGCCAAGTGTCACAATCCTACATACATGCCTAACGATTTTGGAAACTCTACACCACCCTTGGATAATACACGAGCAAATTGATCGTGGAATGTCAAACCAGTAGAAGTCTCTCCGGGTACCTAGAGCCATCCACACTCTCTGTTTAGCAGCTCTTAATAGGCGTGTATGTTAGTTTATCACGAAGTATTTAGTGACGGTAGAGTTTTACCACTATATACTTGCGGGCGTCTTCATTTTCATATGGCAAACATATTGATTAGCAATTTCTCATTATAATAAAAATATTTATCCTCTCCCTCATACCGGAATACAATTATAGCGAGTGCTGATATTAAAGCAAAAAAAAAATACGGATGTATATCCCCTAACAAGTAACTTATAAAGCCATAGACAAATAACGGTTTCTATGGCAATTAAATATTGCGAAAAACACTGACATTTATTTCGTCGATCACCAAAACATTTAAAACAAACCATAAAATCCTAAAAAATACATGTCATAGTTTAAAAAGTATTTACACAATTGAATTCCACTGAGAGCCGACGATGAAAAATGTGAATTTTAATAAGGTTAAGTGGTATAGTTCCAATATATCATTAATATAATTTTTTGACAAAAAATTACACGCGTTTATTATGAGGCTCGTGTTTGATTCCTGGCATGGGTAGGTATTTGTATAAAGGACACGGATCTGTATTTCTGCGTTTAGTTGTTTATCAAATTGTATATCTTTATTACAATGTAATTACTTATAGGTGTAATATCGTTTACTCATAAGACAAGCATATAATTTGCTTACTTTGTAGTAAAGTTGAAAATTCAGGCAACGCACTGTTAACATAGGATATATAGACAAGTTTAGAATGGAAAAGAAAATATTTTATTTAACATAGACCTTACAAACGGTTCTTGTGACGCGTCATACCTTCTGTCATATCGGAATGCGACACTCAACAACGAAAGAGATTGAAAGACGAGCAATTAATCGCAATAATTTTTATTATCTACATATTCTGCAATATCATAATAACCTTTTTATATAATTTACATTTAATACATTTTTTTAATATTTTTTAAAGATTTTTATATAAAAGGTTTTACACCATCGGGAAGTTTATTGTAAAGACATATATACATTGGCCCATTAAGGAATTACATCTTTATGTAACAGGTTTCATATTTCCCTGAGGAAATCTATCACATTGTTTGGGCACTACTATGAAAAAGAGTTGAATAGATTCATTTTTTCCCATGTCTCATGCTTTTCTGTCTGATGAATCTACCGAAGGTAAGCTACTTTGACAATGGCAAGGTCACTAATTCATAGGGGATGGACAGTCTACATCAACGTGATTGTAGCCGCCATTTGCTTTCGACTAACCTGCAGTCACTTGGTACGGTCATCAGTTGATTAGTTACGGACTAAGATCGATTAAAAGTAAAACCAGAAAGACTGACGGCCGCTAAACACATGGTAGACGTGACGAGTGGGTTATATTTGTAACCTGCACTTCGCAGACACAATGTCGCCGTGTGGACCTTTTACTCGACCTTTTTCAATAAGTACAGGAAAACATGCAGATATAGAAAAGTCACACGTTTTTACATAATAAATGCATTATATATGATGCAAATATTCATTTAAAAATCACATGTACACTGCAGGAAAAGATAACGTAATTGTTTAATTGCGGAAGAAGCTAGTAAACACGATCATGAACTGTTGACACCAAAGTCCAAGGTGTAAAATAAAAAAGTGTTAAATAAAATATTTTCACAGTTAGTAGTAAATGATGGGTAATTTGTTATGCTACTACAGAAGTTAATTTAAACGTTTTCAAAGTGCAAAAAACCACTTAAATTACTTTTTTGGTTTTATTCAAATTTAAAAATGTACTAAACCAATCTTTACACAATCGCTAAGCGAATACCTCTAATCTTTGACCTATCGTACAAAACATGTATGACCAAAACCCATTGGCAATTCACAGAGCAATCGCTTAACATACATAAAACAATAGAACCAATAAAAGCATATAGACAAACCGCTTTAGCCAACGAATAAAGTTCTATATGATTATAACTCAATTCTTAAATAACCCATATTCTGTAATTAGAAGTACCCTATATTGATCTACAGTCCTTTATAAATCAAAATGCTTAAAAAAAGGCCTGAAATAAAATTTTATCCAGGCAAATGAAATCTTGCATAAATTTGTTTTTACTCGTTATGATAAAGTTTATATAGAACTTTGTTGGTTGGAAAGAAAGAAATTGACAGCCTCCTCCTTTTTGAAGTCGGTAAAATTTAAAATACCTGACGATTGGGACAGTAGGGTGAGAGGTCTCACTAACACCCACTGATAAATTTTTCCACCCTTGCACTATGTACATTGAACTCCACGAAGTGAGATATGATTGTAGCGTGAATGTCAGCTACTGAATGTCAGTGCGTAATCGTAATTAAGGTCAAAAACAACGAGTTATCGCGGAATACATAATTTCCTCGGACAAGTTTGCCAAACCAGTTCCGATAGCGGATATGTATTCACCATATAACCTGTCTTTCATTATGCCTATTAGATAATTTGCGATCAGGAATCATTACAATTTACAACGGGTTTTTGAGGTGTCATCGTATCTAAATAACTCGTAACTCGCTTTTGTTCCGGACTTGTTATTCTTTCACGTTTTCATACCAGTCTTTAGCAAACTGTCGCAAAAACTGAACGGACCGGGTAACGAAACCGGTAAAACGTTGTCTAGTCTTATTGTAATGAGTCTTTCTCATAAAGCAAACGCAACAAAAATAAACCGAAATAATTCTACCTTGGTTTCGCAATCGATATTAAATTCCAATTGTGAATACATCAAAATGTATATTTAAGAATTGCCTTGTTATTTAATCACAATCATTGCAGTTGCTTAATAAAAATCTCTGTAGTTGTTGTGCCTATTCAAAATCACAGTCATAGTTGCTCAAATGCCACGTTATATTCATGTATAATAAGTACTATACGTATATTTATTACATTTTGATACCAGAAGCCTAAGCGTATTTGGGGTTCCGTATCTAAACGAAACGGAACCCTATTACTGTAACTCTGGTATACGTAAAGGAAAGTTGATATTTTCACAGATGATGTATTTATATTGCCGCTATAACAACAAATACTAAAAACAGAATAAAATAAATACATAAAAGGTGGCCCCATGCAACGTGATTTTGCTGTTTTATAGATAATGGTACGGAACCCTTCGTGTGTGAGTCCGATTCGTACTTGACTGTTTTTTATATGAAACTGATATGGACTTATTTAGTTCCGGTAAACCGTTCAGTCAGCTTCACGACGCGAAATGTAACTGAGCACCAAGCGATCGCTTGTTTCCGCTACCGGTACGCCTTCGCACCTCTGTGGTACCGGTAAAAGTTTCTTATATTCTTAGGCTTTTTATTATTATAGTAAAATAAGCGTATTTATAAATAATTATTTTTAAGATCAAATATCCCCACCCAAATTTAATGCAAATAAAGATTATTATTCTTATAGGTTATTTCAAGTGATCAAAGTGTCACGACAATGACGAGCACATAAATGACGGCGGTACCAATTCAGACGACGTGTCGACTTACTGCATATCCATCCATCCTATTGGTTCTAGATTACTACGTTATTCTCTTATACATATAAAATAAGTAACATAACGAATACTAGAAGAGACTGATATTAATCCGTACTACCTCATATCTCTTAGAGATATAAGAGCACAATCCAGAATTTAATTGTAAATGAAGAAGATTCTGGATTCGCAACTTGTTTTTCAAATGACATACTTATTATTAAAGTCATAATTGTGAAATTCAGGATATTTCTATATCTGTCAGCGCTAACCGATAGATCACAGTTTACAAAAATTTTGACTTGATCCCTTGTATTGCTGAGGCTGCTATAAGTCCATACAAACATTTGTTTATGCAGTAACCAAAATTACTAGAACATTCTCCTAAGGCGTGGGTACTAAAAAGATCAATTGATGAGTGTCAAATGATCTTTATTAGTGGAACAACTACAGTGCCAGTAAGAGGATCATACTTGATATTAGCTGTATTTCGTCCGCTTTTGATTTTTTTATTTATTTCTAAAATAAAAGTAGCCTAACTCCTTATTTCTTCAGGTAACAGGTATTCTAGGGATAGGACGGAACAAACAGCAAGGCGGACAGGACGGAAAAAATTTAAAAATATTTTTATGGTATGCATACCGATACACGTGCGTTTTTTTTATATAGAAGAGAAGGCAAACGGACAATTGCGTCACCTGATGGTAAGTGATCACCGCCGTCCACGAACACTCGCAACACCAGAAGTGCCACAGGTGCATTGCCGACCTTTTAGGAACGAGCATGCTCTTTTCTTGAACGTTTCCAAGTCGTATCTGTTTGGAAATACTGCCGCCGGTAATTCGTACGCCGGCAAAAAATGCCTTAGGAATCGCACGGTTGAGGAGCACTACGCACCAAATGGGAGGCGTGGTATTTTAAAAGCTCTGTCGCGATGTCCTCATGGTAAATTCGGTAAAAGACACTGAGTGAACAGATATCTCAACGTAAAACCAAAGAGTCAAGTCGATTTAAAAGCACCTGGTCGGCAACGATTCGAGAAGCTCTACGCGTTTAGTATAAAACTGTTATTTATATATTACAGACACTCCAGTATTATTAATTTGTATAGATGTGACTGCGATTCTTATATGGTGGTTTTTTATCCTAATATTGACGCACAAAAGACCCACATGTATGGTCTATGTGAATAAATTATTCCGTACCTGATGACGAAGCCATGACTTTTTACTTCTACATTTCTCTTATCATGACTATTCTTCCATTCAAAATCGTTAAATAGAAGTTTAAAACTTGTTTAAAACATTTTCTTTTTTAAAAATCAACAATTCTTGTCTCATACTAGCATAATTATTATTTTAGACACATGACTTCGCGTTCGATCCGCTTTCTTTCACTAATAATAATTGTATGTGTCGCTGTCAATACTCTTAACCGGGCAAAAGAACTATGGACTGATTTTGATAGGTAAAAGTAAGATTAGGTAGGCAAAAGTTTTGACTGTAACATATTATGTACGATCAATTTTAATTATATAAGTTATTAGCTGTTTCCCGCAGCTCGGGTTATATTATCCAAAACTATAAAAATATTAAATACAAAGTTTCACAGTTTGGAATGACAAACTTCAATACAAATTTTCATTTCCTTCAACGCTTTTTACTCCAATAAAAATGTCATTCTGCAAGGCCATTACAAGTTTTGTACCAAATTTCATTAAAAATGGTTTAACATGAAAACGTAACGGATAGTTAATTTCACACTTATAATATTAGTAGAGATGAAGAAGATTATCTATGTCTACGATTAAACTTTGTCATTAAGACTAAAATACAAATAGGACCCATAAAATTTTGATGGGACAAAATAAATAACATAGTCTAAGAACCGACTGCAAAATTATGTAGTTATCGAGTACACGTTAAAAACCACATTTTTAGTTATATTTAAGATTAGGAGAACACATATCTACCAATTTGTGAAACAAAATGTGGCCGCTAGTATTTTACTGCCAGTAATCCATCCTTACTTGCGGTCAGATTTAATTAGGCAACCGTACCTATGTCATAATAATGAGAAAAATATTAGCTTTAATTTGATATATATAAGATCATCATACGTTATGGCGGTATATCTGCAAAGAGGTGCTACCAAGTGCGCAACGGCAGCTACGGTTTTTCTAAGTCTATACCTATTTCCGTGAAATAAACGATAATTTATTTCAAAACCTGATAAATTAATTTTTTCTCGAAAAATTAATTAAAAATAACTTCATTAATAATAATAGCGGCCAAATTTTGATTGGCAACCTGGTAGATATGTATTCTTCTGAACTTAAATATACCTAAGTAAAAATGTGGTTTTAAGCATGTACTCGATAACTACACAATTCTGTAGCCGGATTTCGGACTATTATTAGATACCGTCTCATCATATCGCTACTAATATTTTTGGCAGGTAGTTGCAAAATATATCTATAGGTATATTTTACGTCTATTACTTGGTAAATGGTAAGTTTACAACTATTTAAACATTACGCTAATTGTAACTTATAGAAATCGACCAGTCGGTATCGGAGTTGTTTGCATTGTTTGTATGACGCGACTGACACCGATGAGTAACTCCTTATCGACATAAACAGTGTCTGTTCTGTTAGAATTAACATGATAATTCATTCAATACAATTCGTCTAATGCGAAGCTTCCTTATTCGACAGATTAGCGAGCACAGAGTCTATATATTAAATTACGTCACATTTTTAAGGGGAGGGGGCCACGAAATGTGACAAATAGCGGGGGTCTGAGAGGTCTAAAACATTACATATACAAACATATTTTCAAGCCAGATCCCTTGCGGGGTAGGGTACAAAAACCTCGTAAGGTCATATATTAAAATCTAAAATATCAAAACGCGAATTTATATGTAAATCAACCACTATTGTTTTTTCTGTTGGTCCAAAGGTTGGCTGGTAGAGAATGCTATACGCATTAAACTCGCCTTTTGTATAACATATTTGTATATGATGTACAAAAAAGATTAAATAAATAATAATAATAATAATAATATATGTATGTATATACAATTTTTGTGCATTATATCCCACTTGATTGTATACGAAGCTTATGTTTTTATTTTTTTATTTTTTACTCTCTAGGAAAAAAACATACACATATTAATATATTATTTTATATTTATAGATGGTATAAGTATGTAAATATAATTTAGTGCATTACATCCCACTAGATAATATATCAAGTTTACGCTATCCTTTGTTTTTTTATTTTTTTTACGGGTTAGGTAGCAGAGATCTCTTAGTTGGAAATAAGCAAACCTTTTAAATTATGTCCTCTATTATTGATTGTATACGAATACAACATAAAATTAAATAAATAAATTAAATTTTCTTTAAAAGACTAGTTTTTCTGCGATTAAAAATATCATACGTTCGTGTTAAGAATGCAATATTTATCGTTACCCGCTGGTCCATTATCCAAACAAATTACACACAATTAGAAAGTCAAGTTTAAATTTACCAGTTGAAGTCATTCTTTCAAATAATATGGTTCTACCCTAATAGTAATAATCGTAATAATACTTTACCTCGATGACACACTGCATTCTGAACGCGGACGTAGTTGTAAAATACTTTTAACAATATTTTTACAATTTTTTCCGATTTATCACTGTGTTTTAAAAATATATATTTTTATCCGATATACGTTAAATTTTTCACTGGTTCTATTTTGTCCCTCATAAAAATATTCTGTATAATTAGACCAAGCCTCTTCTTTCCATATAAAATGAACGCTCAATTTTATAGCATATTACGCAGTGTATCACTAAAACTTTATAATATGCGACCTACAACCCTTGCTTTAGCCGACTGTACCTAGATTCTATTCTAATAAGCACGTACGTTAAAAACGCACTGTAGTATGTAGATTTATAAAATCGACGCTTGAAAAGCGAAGTTGTCTAAGTGATAAAAAACAAAAATGAGACACAGGCCAGAAATGTTCAGGGTGATTATATAAATTAAACAATATAAAATAAAAAAAATGCAAATGGTTTTATACGTACACCCTTAATACTTCGCTTGATTGCATGTATTGTAAAGTGGAGATCTATTTGAATTTACTTTGAAAACAAAAGTTAAAAAATGTTGGGTTGAAAAATTTTTTCATTTTATTCATTTAGAATTTTATAAATGTAAAACAATACATTGTATTTATTGATGGAGTCGTATGATTCGAATTCCAAATAGTAAAAACGTATTTTAAAATGAAATAATAATTATTTATTTGCGGAGAATGTGTGTTAAAAAACTGTAACAAAAATATTTAATTAAATATCGGCAAGTTCTACTACATTGTGGTCTGCAAATATTTTAGATTATATTTTATATTAAACATTATTGTTAACAAAATTTATTTAATCTCTTAAATTTTTCAATTTTACCTTTAAAATTGAATACAGCGACGCTTGTTAGGAAAAACTGACTAAGCCATGAAATAATCAAAAATGTAAACACTATTCGAATCGAGCGTTTTTTCTTCGTCGTTTAGTTTCATGACTCATTTTCAGTTTTCTTGTTACTTAGTAAATTTTGTCTTTAAACCGTCTATAAACTGATGCTTCTATGTATATATCAGCATTTGAATATTAAAATGGGACATATTAATGTATTATGTAAAAGAGAAAATTACATACATTTTGATAATTGTAAATTGATTTTTTAAATAAAATTGATGTTTTTAAGGTGGTTTTTTATTTACTAAACTGTTCCTCGTCTATGCAGTCGAGTGCTTTGACGCTTGAGGTTCCGGGTTCGATTTCCGGGTAGAACAACTTGCTCGTATGAGTTTTTTCAGTTTATCTGAAAAATATGACGTCGATTGGATTTGTGTCCAATATGGCGACAGACTTGCCACCTGTCACCACATCTCGGGACCTATTAAAAATGTCGTCTCCCCCGTAGGGATACGAAAGGGTAGGCTAATATTGTTCTATATCATCGGCCAAGAATAGAATAGAATAGAAAATATTTTATTCACATAGATTAAGGTCTAAGCCATGTGGTTTTTGTGACGCGTCTATATAATTCAAAAATTCACCGCCGGATCGGAACGCGAACACTCACTGAGAAGATCTGGCGCAGGAAACTTGGCGGCTTTGTCTTTTTTCTTATTTTACATATAATTTACATTCTCCAAAGCCTACCTTTGCCTCCCCCATTAGATTACGGGAGTGACGATATTTTTTTATTCCGCGTTTCTTAGAGTTTAGCTCGGATAGCTAAATTTTTTTCCTATCGGTGTTTTACAAGTATGTTGAAACATATGTTGAATTTCCTAAAACATGTTTTTTTTTAAGATGGTACTTATCTGACCATAACGCGATAATAAGTTAACGTTATACTCTACTACCTGTTACTAGTGGTATTTGTGATACTAGTATCATGCATATGGTCTGTTATTAGCGTCGTTTCAAGTTTTGGGTTCGATTCCCGTCAAATTGAAATGGACAGATAGTTGTTTTTCTGGGTTTGAGTATTTATTGAGTATAAATATCGCCATCATCATCACCATCACCACCACCACCATCGTCATCACCATCATCATCAACCTAGCGTTAGTCCCGATTGCTCCCCACACCTAAGCGCGGGAACCAGGGGTCCGCTTCCCACTTTTGCACACAAGAAGTTGCCCTAAGTCAAACCCCGGACTTCGTGACTCTAAGCTGAGCACCATCTACGCTTGAATACAGAATAATCAAGTAGGTACTTATAAATGTTTTATTCGTAAACATCAAAAAAAAATTATAAAAAACAATAAGCAAAAACAACATTAAGGAAACTAATTACTATACTAAAGTAATTACTCTGCTTTTGGGTTTTTTTTAACGAAATATACATATATGAGTACATCCGTAAAGTTGTTTTTAGGGTTACGTACCTAAAGGGTAAAAATGAAACCTTATTACTAAGACTCCGTTATCATCTGATATAGAAACGGGATAAGGTATATGTAGTATAAGGCACAGGTAATGGTACTTTTTTTCAGTTTGGGTACGGAACCCTAATCTATACATATAAATAAAGTTGTAGTGTCTGTATGTAATACTAAAATAACCGCTTTTTGTGAAATGCATAATTACGTATGTTTACAAGATACCTACATAACATACCAAAACAACAATTTTTAGAATTTTTCTGTCTGTCTGTATATCTGTCCATCCATCTGTCTGTCTGTCTGTTTGTGCCCTCTAATGTCTGGAACGGCTGGAACGATTTTGAAGGGACTTTCACTGGCAGACAGCTGATGTAGTAAGGAACGGCTTTGGCTGCTTTTATTTTAGAAATATAATAAATAATAAAATAATTAAATAAAGTCGCGGGCACTGTAATAAATAAAAATCTATTTCTTTGTGAAAATTTTAATGTTAGATCAAGAACAGACTTTCTTTATCTAACCTAACTTATTTCTAATCACTCATTGATACACATTTGCCGAGGACTTAAGTCGAAATGGCTTTAAGCGTATTCAGCAATGAAACTTTTCAATCTTATTCTGTTATTTTCCGTGTCACCTTCACTGTATAATTGCAGGACTGCTTCAAAGTCTTCAGGAACCTTCTCCATGCTGATCTTCATAAGCTTCGCAAGTACAACCTTTTGTTTGTCGGTACACTTGTGGCAGTTAGATTTGACAGCTTCTGATATTTTACCTGTAATTTTTTAAAAATGGAATCGGAAAACAAAAAAGGTCAACTTTATTTTTTTTCAGCTTTTTTTTTTGAATTTTTTATGACATTGGAAGGCAAACAAGCAGACGGATTTCCTGATGGTAAGAAATACACGTCGCCTATAGACACCAGAGGTGGAAATTGTGCGTTGCCAACCTGAGGCTGGGATCATAAGCCTCTTGCGTGAGTAAGTACACCGGCTACCCTACCCTCCAAACCAGAACACGACAATGGCGAGCACTGACGCTATTGTGTCAGGAATAGGTAAGGCGGTGGTACCAATCCGGGCGAGTCGTTGCAAGACTACGACCTAGTCAATGTCAAGGTGTTGGTGACAATAGACCCTGTGCTCGTCTCTAACGAGCTGTCTGGGTGGAAGGCAGTTGGCCTGTTCTACAACGGAACACGAGGAAAGATTTGACAAGGACGCCAGTTTTTACAGAAGGTGTCACTCTCCTGGCTTCTGCTACCCAGAAAGGAAACAAAGTTCAATCCTAGATAAGGACGAATACGAGTATATGAATCCGGGTTTCCTGGCAATGTTTGCTTCACCGCACTCTGAAAATATACCCACTTAAGTTATAAAAACTCATTGGCATATGGCGGGGTTCAAAACTGGATTACTTGAATGGAAGTCCGAAGCGCGAACCACTTGACCAATAGGCTTGCTTATTACTGGCATCGCTGTTAGAATATTTTCGGTCGAATTATTAATGAAATTTCTAGTTTTAAAAAGACATTTACCTGTTCATTTCTTTACATAAGAAGACCATAGCTGGTATCGTCAAGGTCATCAGGGCGAAGGCATTTGCTTTGGGATGCATCACTAGGAAACCAGTCGAGATCACAGAAAAAAGACAAGCATAAAAAGCCAGCACCCTCCTGAAATATAAAATGATACATCTTACTTTTTATATATTCGAGTTTAATATATCATAAGACCTTTATTCTAATACTAGCTTTCTACCCGCGTGAATTATTATAATAAAATAGATAACTTTAAAAGAGATTTTCTTCCGTATTATCCATATTTAACTTATTGCATAAAAACATACCCTCTTTTAAATGTCGGTTAAAAAGCAGCCTAATACTATTCTCATGTATACACTATTTTACTGTAAAGTTTTATCCAAATCCGTTCAGTGGTTTTTTCGTGAAAGAGAATGAACTTCCATACATACTTACAAAATTTCGCGATCTAAAGTAGTATTAGTTCTAGCTGTATCCGCGAATACGTGCATGATTTTAGCGACGGCCTGTTGGTGAGTTTATTTTTTACTTTTCAAGCAGATAGAAGAAACTCCATCAAGTAGAAAATTGTAGTAAAAGTACTGTAGGAGTAAAAAAGAAAAGTCTCACTTTTCCATGAAGCTGAAGGTCAGAGGCGTGCCCTCCATAGAAGCATATTGTAAGCACTGTTTACGCTTTGAGACAGTTTGTGCTCTGATATATCTAATTAAACTCCGACATCTCACTATCATGATCACATAATCTATGAAACTAAATAAAAAAGCTAAAAATCTATAAAACGAATATTTTTTGTGACCGAGTACTCCGCCGCATACCCAGTGTCATAATCCTGTGCACGCCGCTGCTGAAGCCTGAAGGTACTATCTGGAGACTACACTCCTAACAAAGACCTGACCTTAATGCGTAACTATTGCTAACACACTTTAGCCTTAGTCAACATCTTGGTAGAGTTGACAGAGTCAAAACAATCCGCCCTTGTGAGAGCGAGATAGCCAGCCCTATGAGTATGAAATTAATATTATCACGCCCCCATCCCGGAGGAAGTAAGCAGAGGCACATACATACTTATGCACATACTATTCGGTAGATGGCTAGTCCAGGTTCTACGGACGTGACGATATTTATCTCTTCTTATCCCGTATTATATCAGAGTCTGCTACCTAATCTAGGGGATTTGACTAGGACACCAGTTTCTACGCAAAGCGACTGCCATCTGACCTCTGCAACCTCTAGATTAGGTCGAATTCAATGAATCCTGGTTTCCTCGCGATGTTTTCTTTCGACGTGAGAGCACTCAGAAAATGTACATAAGTTGAAAGACTCACTGGTACATGGCGGGTTTCGAACTTGGAATACCCGAATGGAAGTCCGAAGAGATATTTATCTAGTTTAAAAAACATGGACATTTAATGTGTCTATTGTGCATTTTAAATTAATGCAAAAAATCCTCTCGCAATAACGTTTCTGTAATACGTTTTCGCAAGTCTATATTGACGTATTCCGCGATAAAAACATCGTAAAATACGTTGATTTTACAAGTACACACTCTTAGAGGTTGGACATTTTATATCTTTAGGTTTACCTACTTCATGATGAAATGAAAATTATTTATTTGCCGAATATGTATGTTTAAAAATTGTTACAAAACAAAAGTTTTTAATTATACCAACATTGTACCACAACGTGGTGTGCAAATATTTTAACACTTAATTTGTATTTATTTATTAAGTAGAAAACTATGTATTATATACTAAATACGAATTATCTTATTATTTATAAATATTAATTTTAAACAGACTTATTTTAACCTCACATCATCATAAATGGTGGAGTAGCTATGTGACATCCCTATAGTCCCCATTCTAATATGACAAACAGACACTAATAAGTGATTGCCACTACAAGTTTTAGGCCGACTACTCTGAATCCGTCACAGTTTTCTATAAGAATTCACACAGTCACAGTTAAGAATTTATTTCATTAAAAAAAGAATAAAAAAAACATTTTATTGATTTCATCGTAAACAATTTCATTCACATATTATGTTATAATAATGTAACATTGCTTATGTTTTTTCCGTAGTACAATCAATTACATTAAAATCTAATTACGAAAGTTTTTATTTCTTTGTTTCATATTATCTTCACAGATATTAATGATTAAATTTTTGTGATAAGATGCGGTACAGATTAAAAATTACTACACCACATTAAGATATATCGTGTTATACACGAAACCATAAATATTACAAAATTAGAACGGCTGGGTCAACACACAAATTGCAGAATAAATTATAATAATTATTATCTAACATGCAATTTATAAGATATAGCCAGTATATACTTAAATTTGTAGCTTATTTTATATTCCGGCAAGCTTCATGGATGTATATTATCTGTGTATGAATTTTAAATCAATCGGATACTTTTATAGAAATAAAAAGAAGTCAAAAAATTATATTCCTTTTATAGAGAAATTAATCATTAAGTAAATGTTGTTAACTACTATCTCTCTATTTCATATAATCGGATTCTGGTTATTAGTAGTAATTATTACAGGGTAGAGGGCTTGTTAGTACCCTCACCTAGCCTATTTCTGCCATATTCAGTGCTTGCCACTATCATATTCAGGATTAAAGGGTAAACAGTAAACTTGCAAACGTGGGCTAAGATTCTGGCCATAGGGCCATACCTTATTATTATGTTACATAGGTAAAATTTATGGAGTCTATCAGTGACACATCAGGCTGATGGCATCAGCAGATAATCAGCGCCAGCTGTGGCCCGCGGTTACATCCGCGTTAATTAAATAACAACATATTAAAAACAATTTTAAGAATAGCACGCTATGGTCACTAGCAGTAGGTAAATATAGTTTTTTTATGGGATAAAACAGCGAACAAGTACACGGGTTTAGTTTAGTTTAGTTTCCTGATGGTAAAAGACAACTGGGGTCTATAGACACCATAGATGTTGTAGCTGCGTCGCTGTCATGTGTTCGAGCTGTTAGGCGTTATGTGCAAGTCTTAAAGTAGGTACACGCCTGTTATGTCTGAAGAGGTAGGCAGAGGTGTGCTAGTATATCCACGATTTGTAAGTCCAGTAGATATACTAGAACACCCTCGATAACCAAAGTACTAGGGCCCTGATGTAACAGCTGGCAAGCCTATCGCTATTTCGGAAGTCTATCTATCTATATAATACATAAGAAGTACACATTACCTATAGACACCAAATTCAATAAACGCCCAGATCCGGAAATACGATATATGTACGTTCATTACACAAATGCCTGCCTCTAACCCGATTCAAACCCGAGACTCGCGGTATTAATACTAAGCGCGTAAAAACCACAAAGCGGTCAAGTGTCAAGATAAAGGGTGTTTAAAAACAGAGTAGTTATAGTTCTTTGTTCGTAAGCTATGTTTAACAATTAACTCTTAGTCACAGTCCACACTGAAAACAAAAGCATTATCAACGGTTACGTGAGGTTTAATAATATGTCTAATTAAAAATACCTACATGATGTAGCGGGTGAGATAATTTACTCCTTGAACTCATTACCACTTACGAAGGCTTTAATTGATCTAAACACTTGAACCTTTACAATTTATTTTTAACAAACATTTTACTAACATCCTGTGACTATAGTTTCTAAATGTATTAGTACGGGATCAAATAATAACAAATCCTACAACGATATTAAAGTTACTTAGCATACAACTTCAACATGAACACAACACATCATCATCGTCACGCAGACACACTCTACTGTACACCGTCTCCGTCGATCTTAGAGACGAAGAACTCTTTTCCGTCCGCCGCCTAACGCCGACACACAATACCCCCCTCACCCCAATAATCAGAACCAAAGTCGAGGTTCGGTCTTCTAGGAGACAGCGCTTGGTGTTGAAGTTACAGATAATCAAATCTAATTAAATAATGATATTATCTCAGTCTGAGCACTCATAGACTTGTATATACGCATCACAAGAACGATGTTCATCACGGTTTATGTGAATTTTTTTTTATTCTACATATTTAGAGGGTAAAAACGGAACCCTATTACTAAGATTCCGCTGTCTATTTGTCTGTCACCAAGCTGTATCTCGTGAACTGAAACAGATAGACAGTTTAGATTTTCACAGACGATGTATTTCTGTTGCCGTTTAACAACAAATACTAAAAACAGAATGAACTAAATATAAAAAGGTTGCCATATTGGGCACAACTCCAGTCTCAACTCTCAAGCAACGTTAAGTTTCTAAAAAAAATGAAAGTTGCCCTACCCAGGAATCGAACTCGGGGCCTCGTGCGTCAAAGTCGTTCATCGACCCCACTCGACCAAAGAGGAAACATACGTCGAATAATAGACAGAATTCTACTTTTAACGAATTAATATTAGTAGGTTCTAAATTTTTTCTTTATTAGGTAATAGTAGGTCCACACTATATACACGGCGCGACGTATCTTCGAGGGACCGAAAGTGTAGGGCTTTACCCCAAAATCTGACGAATTGTAATGTTAATCCTAACAGCCAGTACGTCTCCAATTTGACTGAAGATAAATGAACTTTGGAAGAATGCAGCCCGACGCGCAGTACTGTTTTTATGACATCCAGCCCCAGGAGGGGTAGAGTGCAAATATGGAAAAGGTGTATAAAATTTGTAGGGAGCCAAGGAAAGGCTCGTTTGTTTCAGGAGCAACTGCTATAAACATCGCGCGCCTCTCCCAATGCTTCGCCCTGACACCAAGAAGTGGAAAAGGACATAGGTGGAGGTGTATCCTTCAAGCCTGTGAAAGCCGTTACAGACCAACGCTAAAAGATTCTCTTCGTCTTAGCCTAATCCCGTATAATATCGGGTCGGGGTCGGCTATCTAATCTAGGGGATTTGACTAAGACATCAGTTTTCACGCAAAGCGACTACCATCTCTACTTTGCAACTCAGAAGGGAAACTAGGCCCAAACCAAGATTAGGTCGTATTCAATGAATCCGAGTTTCCTGACGATGTTTTCATTCATCGTAAGAGCACTCAGAAAATGTACATAAGTTAGATAAACTCATTGGTACATGGCGAGGTTCGAACTTGTACTACCTAAATGGAAGTCCTAAATGCATACCGCTAGGTCACCGAAGCTCTCTACGCTAAAAGATTATTATCCGAAACTAAGTCCCACGCTTAGCAGTAAGTCTGTCGTTAAATCCAACATTAGGCCACATTATATTTATCAGATAAACTAAAAAAACTCCCGGAAATCGAATTCGGGACCTTGTCAGAGTCGAACACCGACCCCACACGACCACAGAGGCGATCTCTATCTCGGCGAAGTTACTATTGTATATTGTTTCCACGTGTTGGTCCGGCTCCTCTGTGTAGAATAGACCATCTGCCTCCCTACCAAGCAGCTCGTAAGAGACGAGCATAGGTGAACTAGGTAACTTACAACACGACCACTGGTGTTAGAGTGCTGTGCAGCAACTCGCTCGGATAGGGATCCACCACTTTACTTATTCCTGCCGACATAATAACATTGTCAAGTTTCGGTCCGGAGGGTAGGGTAGCCGGTAGACTTGCACATACGGTCTAACAGCCCGACCACAGGCAGTTACAATATCTATGATTATAGGTCTCAGTTGTCTCTTACCATCAGGAGACCTGTGTGCTTGTTCATGTTCGTATCCCATAAAAAAACAATATTTACAGCAAAAATATTAATGACAAAAAACTAGCCTACGCCGCGGTTTAACTTGCGTGACATATGCTTTGCATTCTATTTAAAATAACTGCACACTTCTTCACTTCAAATAAGGAAAATGCAATCAAAATTGGTCTAATACTCCATCCGAAAAGCCAAATCAAACAGATCTGACCTGGCTAACTTCATGACAAAAAAATTGTGTGGGTAAAATGTGTTTTTTTTCTTGTCCCTTGCAATGTTCCTTAAAATGTTCGCAGTCGTCTTTCCGTAAAAACCATATCCTGACAGTAATTAACAGAACAAAAAAAACAAGCTAATTAGAGGTTTATTTTTTATATAGTTAGATTGTGTATAAACTAGTTTAGTTAAAACCAGTTTTATAATTAGACCTTGTTTTTTCTCACGAGTTTAAAGGCCTTTGTCTTCTTCATAAACAGATTCAGCCAGTGGCGTTACTATAACGTCCGGGGCCCGTGGCAAATTTATAGGAAGGAACTACTTTTTTGCTAAATGTGTAATAATAAAATATTGGGAGTTGGAATTCTGCTCTGACTGGGGGGATTCCGGATGGGGGCCCGTGGCATTTTGCCGACATACTATCCTGTAATTACGTCACTGGATTCAGCTCCAAGAATACCCATTTTGACCTTCTTGGAAGAACTTAAAATAACCTCGATACCTCGTGTGGGTATAAGTATACAATATAATGTTTAATAAATAAATAAGTATAAATTATATGTTTTAAAATATTAGCACACCACATTGTGGTAGAATATGTTGGTATAATTATTAAAAACTCTTCTTTTGTAACATCTTTTAAATACAAATATTCGGCAAATAAATAATTTTCATTTTCTTTAAGACAATGCTATATTATATACAATGACAGAGCTTATCTGCAAACAGGCTTATAACATGTAGCTAGCAGTAAAAGCAAGTGAGCCTCCCCCCTTAAGATTACAGATGACAATGCTGAATTATTCAAGTACTTCTTTTATTTGACTTGACAATTTACTGTTGTTAGATGTAATTTGTTGCTCAAAGTATAGTTAATTGAAATACTTTAATATAATTAATTTTATAAATTTTTACTTACCTATTTCCTTTGAAAAATTTTGGGAAATATCTCTTTGGTAAAAACATTGCAAATGCAGCCATAAATACCCACAGAATGGCTAACTCATCGAGAAGTTGTCCTACAATAGAAAAAATAAATCAAATCTCAATTTTTTTATTAATTCATCCATATAATGCTGATGAAATTGGTCACTTATATTCACAAAGTAAAAGAATTGCTAGGCTCTTTCTTACTAAGACATAAGAATAAGAATTCTCTGACCAAAGATGACTTTGTTTTGAGATAATATTGCCTCTTGTGTACCATAAACAGTAACAATTGTAAGATGCAAAGTATTCCCAGAGAATTATTCTTTGGATATTTTCAAGACTAGATTGAATAGACTACATCTAGCTTAGTTAGTATATATCTACATTATACTAAGCTATCACGTATAAAAAGGACATAGTTACTTAGTATATTAACCCACTGGAGTTGCCGTCTTACCGTAATAATATTAATGTAGGTAAGGTTTTTACTACCATTACATACACAAGAGGCATAACATCTCAGTCTCAAACCACTTGTAGCGGCTGCTGGCCTTCTGGAAAGAGCTGTGATGGTGAGGGTAACAATCAATGTCACAGATGCAAAAGTGCCGTTATAAGCTAAGTGCGATTGACTGCCAGTAAACATAAAAATCTCAGCCTCTAGTTGGTGAAACTATTGAAATATTTTTTGTTTTCTTAAATATAAATACAAATAAATGCACACTTACCAACCAAACTCAATGTTGCATGAAAATAAGCTGAGCTCAGGCCGACAACCATCAGTAATATCCATAAAACATTGATTGCAGGATTGAAGAATTTTGCATATCCTTGGAATAAGTGAATCAGAACCGGTGGAAACAAAAAGAATAAAACATTGCTCACCTATAAAAAAATGATAATTTTATAATGCTCTTTTTCATCGAAATATTTACATATTTAGGAATTTCACTGTATAGGTATGTGCTGATTTTGATTAACTTTAGCATGCAATTTATTTTTGCATATAATTTAAGAGAAAATATTTCGCGCCAGTTGGACTGATGTAAATATTTCATTTATTTAACCTTTGTTAGAAGTTCTCAAAAAATATATACGAAGCTTCACGGCTTTTAATACATAAATACACATAACTTTTACGGTTTTTTAGGATAAAACGATGTTATTAATCAAATTGATACTAGAATGTTTATATTTCGGTACCTACGTAATCTTATATGTAATATATACTCAGTTATATCTAACATATATTCAATAAATAGTTTAAACTTACTGTATTAACAAATTCAGCTATCACTGGCGATATAGAGTAATTAGATTCACACCAATCCACAGGAGAACTTCCACGTTCTAAATGGGACCACATCTTTGTTATTCTTTGTTTCAGAACAAAAGTTAGATAAAAATAAATTAAAATCAGTAGAAAATTTGTATTAATTTATTCTAGGAACCATGAATTTTAAAGATTTTGAGTTAAACGTCTGCAATTAATTTTTATGTTATAAAATTATGATAAAAAATTTACGGCGCGGAAATTTTTTTTCGTACAGTCTCATACAACCCACTACGGTTACCAAAACAACACTAATGCCTGACTGCTGTCATTTTAAAATGTAGTTGTCAATTGTTATAAGTATATCTGTCACAAATATATTGTCAGTTTGACATAAACATGACTCTATATTATCTATTATTAGTTTATCAACTATCGTTTAAACGTCACGCACGCACGGCGGCCACGAGAAAATTTTCGTCTCGTCTAACTGCAGCCTTACGCGTAATTTACAGTTCAGTCTAAGTTATGACCGCTCGGATTAATGTGCAGACTGTACAAAATTAAAAATTCACTCCTTGTTTTATTAATTAACATTAATTGGGGGTTTATATAAATAATGAGTTTAAATACCTTAGTATCAGGGCTAAAACCCTGACGATGAACTTAACTTAAGTTAGCCCAGGAGCTGCGGTCCCCCCCCTCGACGGACCTCCACCTTGTCGCGGTGAGGGGGCTTAGTAGCCGTGGCTTGGGCCGCCGCGGTGAACTAAGA
>DVZL01000625.1:0-21874 GCA_018236625.1 Lasaia peninsularis
GACAATAGACCCTGTGCTCGCCTCTTACGAGCTGCCTGGGTGGAAGGCAGTTGGCCTATTCTACAACGGAACCCGGAACCCCTCTACTAACAATTTAACTTTATGGTATGTATGGGGATGGTTCTCTTCGTAAGAACCATCCTCATACTTCAAGGAATATTATTAAAAAAAATTAGCGAAATTGATTCAGCCGTTCTAGAGTTTTGCGCTTAGCAACACAGTTTGCGATACATTTTATTTATATGGATGAAATCGATGAGTTATTCGAATAACAATGCTACATTGCGTCTATGATGCTGGTATAATAAATACGAATTTCGCCTGTCCTATGGTCGGGTTGTTAGACCTTATCTGCCAGTCTAACGGTTACACTGCCCTCCAGACCGGAATACGACAATGTCATTATGGCGGCAGGGATACGTAAGGTGGTGGAACCCACCCCGAGAAAGTTGCTGCACATCACTCTACGACCAGTGGTCATGTTGGTAGTGACCTAGTTAACCTAGGCTCGCCTCTTAGGCTGCCTGGTAGGAAAGCTGTTGGTCTTTTATTTTTATTCTTTAACGCACCTTGAAAAACATAACTCGTAAAATTTGATGTCAAAAATATACTAAGTGTGAGTTGGATTCGCGCACGAAGGGTTCCGTGCCATTACCTACAAAAATACCAAAAAATATCATGTTTGTTGTATTGGAGCATCCTTTATTAATTAATTTATTCTGATTTTAATGTTTTTGTTATAATGGCAACAGTAATACATCGTGTGTGAAAATTTCAACTATGTAGCTATCGCGGTTCATGAGATACAGCCTGGTGACAAACAGACAGACATACAGACAGTGAAGTCTTAGTAATAAGGTCCTATTTTACCCCTTGGGTACAGAACCCCAAAAAGGATCCAATTTAGGAACTGTATGAAAGTTTTATTGTAACAATTTCAGGGAGTATTTCATTTGATCGCGTAATTAAAGATCGATTTAATTTGGCGAACTGTTTCTAAGAACCTACTTTTGTGTCCTCGTTTTGTTGCTAAGTTGAATTCGTTTAAGCAGTATTGCTTTCATTAATCCAAATTAAATATTAGATACTTTTTAATGTTCCATTTTCAAAGTTCTTCTATCTATCTGTCACTAGGCTATATCACATAAACCGTTATAGCTAGACAGTTGACATATACTTATGGAATAAAATAAATGTTTTAAGGGCTCCCATATAACAATAAACTTGATTAATTACATACCCGGGTTAAATTCTTAATTTATTTAATGTAGTTGTTTCACTCACATTTGAACAAATATATACAAACTCTATACGGATATATATCATAATTACTCTCGTTTTGTAATGGGAAATATATAAAACACTTTTACCAATACTAACTGAATTGCAAACAACAACAACGTACTCTATATAAACAAAAAAGCTACTTATTGAATGTTCTACAAGTAATAGCTTATCACAAGAAAGCTTATTCAAGCTAATGAACGAGAATGTACGAGCTTTAAGTACATCCGCCCCAGTTAGTGTTCAGGTAATTAGTACTGCCACTAAAATACCAGAACCACTAACTTCCGATCCACTTGGTAAATAATATACAATGCTAAGAGAACTCGTATATCTCGCTGGATTGTTTTACACTGTCAGTTCTTTTACTTAGTCGTAAAGGAATTATATTTAGATTAACTAAAGTTACAATGATTATTCAGTTTTTATTTTAATTTACTCAAATAATAAACTATACTACTAAGTTATCTCAACTGTAGTTGCTGTTATATTTAGAAAATAATTCCAGGCTAGTATTGCACATTTTCTATAAAAAAATTAAAATAACTTCACTTTTTTAGGCTTATTTTTTGTTTACGTATGCCAAAAAGCTTTGATGGTCTGGTAAACATTTCGGTAGTCCAGTTTCTAACCCCACCATTTATCAATGAGTTTTTCAAAAACTACTTACATTATCCGAGTGTATTACGGTGAAGCAAAACATCGTAAAGGAACCCCGGATAAGTGCCCGATATGGCGATGATGCGTCTGGGGTCGTGGGGTCTAACATCGTCGGCTAATCGTGGTTACATAATATTATGTACCTCTACCAACCTAGTGTGACGATATTTTAATTTATGTATTCATTTATTAATTATATTATTTTGTATCTAGTATTTTGTATATAGTCTATCGGTTTTACCTTTTACTATAATGTCATTCTTAATCTCTAAATCATTTTAGGTTTTAAGTATTAAGTCTTAGCCCTGATGATGATAGTATCATTATAGCGTGTACAGGATTTTGACACTCATGGGCTACCAGGGAGATACGTTTATAAATTTTTTGAGTTGAGAATAGATCATGATAATGAAATGTCGAAGTATAATTAGATCTATCAGAGCATATCCTGTCTCAAAGCGTAAACAGCTTATATGCCTCTCTGGATTGCACGACCCTGCATCATTATATAATTTCAATAATACTGTGATAAAACTGCAAATAAGTTCTAATAGTAATTAGTTGTCTCCTAGTTAAAGTTATTTCTTGACACTTCAAGGCCTTAATGCCATAATTTATCATATAGTTCTGTATGTCTTTCTAACGCATGAAAATGAAGTGTTGATAGTTCAACATACTGTTTACGTTTGTGGGTAGATTTGCGTAGGAACAAGTCAGAAGTTCTCAAACTTTATATTGTGACTATAAAAGTCTTGTTATTTCTATATGAAAGTATTTCCGTTATTAAATTACGAACTACTATCCCGTATGACTATTTGTTTCCTACAATCTAATTTATATCATAGTTTAATAATTTTTGAGATGGATCTTTCTTATAAAAAAAAAACAAATAGTCTAGCATGCAGACGTAAAAACACACAAATTCGCTAAAATACAGACAAGCCAAAAACATAAATTCTAAATATGGTTTTAAATTCTAAAATTTCATCCCAATAATTTATGTAAACTATTTTTTTTTTGAAATATCTTAAATGTTACTATCACAAAACAATAATCATCTAATTCATTTTATGGTATAAGACTGCGATCAGGCACACGGGTCTCCTGAGCTAACCGTGGCCTATAGACACCATAGATATTGCAGGTGCGCCACTGTCACAGATAACAATTTTTTAAGACAGGTGACAGCTGAAACTGACAAAAAAGAACTACCGCGCCAAGTTCGATTGCCCGGGTGTATATAAATAGGATATTCATTTGGTGCAATCTAAATAGATAATGGAGGAAAAGATTGAGAGCCACTGGTATACGTTTTACCTACTTTCTCAGTGGGTAATGGGAAATGGAGAACAAAAGTTTGAGAACCGCTGGTATATGTTTTGTTTTGTTTACTTTCTCGGTTGGTAATGGGAAATTTCAAATATATGAAAGTTTTAAGTAAATGTATTTCTAGGCTATAACTTTGTTGAACTGAAATTCGGATTTGGCAAATGCAAAATCAAACACAAACACGTTTAGTTGTTGTAAGAAGTTTTTAAATAACCTTTTCTAGGGCTTAATTTAAATATTGATTTTAATAAGAGTAAATCCTTTTACTTAATATCTTTTAACCAGTGGTTTTATACATTTGTCGAAAATAGACTTTTCGAAATTTTGTAGTTTCTATTGAAATGGCAGGTTCTATAAAATTTTATAGTAACTTATCATCTTCATATATTCAATATTATTCAAGGTTGGTGCTTGGGGAATAAATTAACAGTTTCTCATTTACAATATGAATTTATCATCTTCCTTTATTAGTTTTTTCCATGATCATTTCTATGATTGTAAACTCGGCCATTGAGATGTTAATTTCCAGAAATTTTGTGATGAATATAGAGGTTTATATATCCATCTAGGGTTTTCATTAAATTTATTCTGGTATCTATTTAAGTATTTCTATGTAATAGTATTGATGACTAATACCCATAACACAAGCATATAATTTGATTAATTTGGGGTTAGAACAATTTGTGTACATTTTCAATGGATATTATTTTTTTTTATATATAAAAATCTTGTATTGGTTCTCAAAATACCTACAAGTTTAAACTGTGCAGTCTAAATAGGTTCGGATTGTAGTTACTGTGACGTAGAAATAGACAGACATGACTTTATAAATCTATATATGTTTCGTACTTTTGCCACTCGGCCACAAAGTAAATATTAATAAACACTTCCTCAATCATAAAGTACAAATATTTTATCTTTCTAACACTGATAAACACATATAATTACTAATCTTTTACAAGGAACAATAAAAATGTTTCGATTTCGTTGAAAATGTATTTAACTAGAAAAGGACGTAAGTGTAATTTGTCACCTTTTTCAAGAAATTATCAGCTTCCTATCAGCAGCCATTTCTTATCATATGATTCGCATTTTTAAATTTGTCCTAAGAAAGTTAGTAGTACCTTGAGTAGCTTATCTGCCTCCCTACCAAGCAGCTCGTAAGAGACGAGCATATGTTAATTGGGTCAGTTCCAACATGACCACTGGTGGTAGAATGCAGCTACTCGCCTGGGTAGGAATCCACCGCCTTACCTATTCCTGACGCCATAATGACATTGTTAGATTGTGTGTATGTTAGAAGGTAGGGTAGCTGGTAGACATGCACATTAGGCCTATGACCCCGGTCGCAGGAAAGCAATTCACCCAAAATGAGAGACAGAACTCAGAAAGTTTTTAGAATAGAATAAAATAGAAAATATTTTAATTCACATACGCTATACAAGCGGTATTTTTGACGTGTCTGTATAATTCTAAAGTATGTTACCGGATCGGAACGAAGCCACTCTCAGAAATCTGAAAGAGAGTAGATCTGGTGAAAGGAGTTTCTTTCACCAACTTTTCTCTTGCCTTTTTATTATAATAATGCATTATAATCTTAAGTATCATTATATTAGATTTAATACGTTTCCGAATATCGGGGTATTTTTTTTACCCTTAACAAACTACACTACTCATTACAAAGTTAGCCTTTGTCGTTCGTAAGGCCTTTGTACTGTATTATTTGTGAGTGTTTTGTTATATAGATTTGTGTACAATAAATAAGTTACTTATCACTAGCATTCAGCCCTTGACTTAGCCCGCGTGAATTATTTTAAAAACACAGATAACCTTCAAAGAACATATGGTATTTTTATGCCATATAATAATGTTTGCGTAAAAACTTGCCCTCTTTTTAATGTAGTCGTTTAAAAGTGAAGTTTCATCAAAATCCGTTCAATAGTTTTTTCGTGAACATGAACACATGAATACATACATCCATACATAATTTTTTCGTTTATAATATAAGTGGGTTTGCGATAATTTCAAATATCAAACCTCTGAAACAGTAAACATTATCATTTCAATGGCCATGGATTTAACTGGAAAAATTGGTAAAGCAATAATCACGTCACCGCCACTCGTTGCCGAGTAAATTAGTTCTATCTTATCAAGGACGGAACGAGTGTTATCAACCAATTCATATTTTATTGCCAACATTACGGTTTGACGGTGACAGTGAATGACGGTTTTAATTTGAAATCGTTTATGAAAAATTATGATAATGCATAAGTGGGCTGCATGTACCCGGGGAGACTTAGGTTAACATTCCATAATCCGAGAGTTATGTAAAGAGTTTTCGGTATGTATACATGAACAGTGTGATGAATGTGGAGGAAGCTAGGCAGGTACGTAGGGACATTTGGCACTCGATACTCGCTACGAGGGATCTGGCGTGAAGATATGTATGTATGCATTGTCATTGGTCCTTAATACGAGTACCAAGTTTCAAATTAATCTCACCTCCGAAAGTTGGTGAAAGTTAAAGATTCCGTTACATACATTAATATGTAGATCCAACCCAAGCTAATAAACACGTATTAATAAAATATACCCAATTTCTGTTACACCCAAATTAATTAAATAATCACCTTTTGTTATAAGAATTTTCTCCAAGATAAGAGAGATAATTGAGTAAGACGTTTGAAGAAATATCTTGAAAAATATTGTAGCACCAGAGTCGTAAACTTGAGTTTGTCGGCTGTGGATAATACTTGATTACCTAAATAAAAAATTTACTTCACAAAGTAGAATGGAAAAGGTTACTCGCATCACCGTAAAACTTCCCAACATTGACTTTAACTATAAATTAAAAGAAAACATTCTGGAAATTTTCGGAGATAAAAAACCAACAATATTTCGTATTACACGGTAAAATGATTACTCCAAAAGGCGGAAACAAAACAATTTTGTATTGCTGCATACGTCAGGGATAAATCTAAGGACATGGGGCCGAAAACTATCATTTGTCATAACGTCAATAACAACGATAAAATAAATACCTCATAAAGATTAATACAATAAACCAAAAGCTAACTTTTTTATTTACAATCCGATAAAAATTAAAGTTATACAAACTCAGCACGTGTAATCTATGACTCAAATGTAAACATTTTAGGCAATCAGGAAATAATATAGTTTAGGTATTACCAGAGTCTTAAAAGTGATATTTGTTTTTCAGAGTAAACTTTTCCGGTCAAAATCCAGCGACTTCGAAAACGAAGCACTAGAAGTTCACAATGAATACAGAAGAGAACACGGAGTAGGTCCACTTGTTTTGAACAAAGAAATAAGCAAAATCAGTCAAAAATGGGCTGAAGAATTGGCAAGAAACGATTCCATGTCTTATAGTATTAATCAAGATTACGGAGAAAGTATATATTGCGGATGGTCACCTGATCCCAGTGTGAAGATCAGAGCAAGAGATTGCGTTGATAGATGGTACAATGAAATAAACGATTATTCATTTGGTAAAGAACCGGAAGTGTTAACTTGTGGTCATTTCACACAAATAGTATGGAAAAACACAAGAGAAATCGGAATTGGTAATGCTAAAAGTAAATCAGGAAAGCTTTATGTAGTTGCAAATTATTATCCACCTGGAAACTACAGTGGTCAGTTTGTCAAAAATGTTCTACCTCCTGGAGCTTTACAATTTCGACCTTCGTTGAACGTCAATGATACTTCACGCGAGTCTAATAATAATTTGGCACCTCTTTCACCAAATCATCGTAACAGTAAAAATTTAACTGATATTGCATCTGATCTAGTTGCCAAGTTTAAATCAAGCTCGATTTCTAACGACAAATTTGACGAGGAATTCTTAGAAGCACATAATGAATTTAGAAGGCGACATCGTGTACCCCCACTCGAGCTAAATAAAAAGCTATGTAAATATGCTGAGGAATGGGCGAAAACCATTGCAAAAAAAGGAAAAGTGGAACACAGAGACCAGAACGAGTATGGAGAAAATATATTTTACGCCTGGTCATCTGATCCTAACTTCACAATCTCAGGAAGACATCCTGTCGAAAAATGGTACAGTGAAATCAAAGATCATAAATTTGGTAAAGAACCAGAGAGTTTAGCTTCTGGTCATTTTACTCAAGTAGTTTGGGAAGATAGTAGAGAACTTGGAGTTGGTACAGCAAGGACAAAAGAAGGACAAATATATGTAGTAGCTAATTATAACCCTCCAGGTAATGTTATGGGCAGTTTTGCCAGTAAAGTACGACCACCGGTAGATTAAGTTATTTAAAGTGTAAATTTACCAAAGACTATTAAAACATTCCAAAGATATTAATATACCTCTAAAAGTTTTTTTTTCTGTAAAGTTTAAGTAAATAAAATAAGTAATTATTTCTACCTAATGAATAAATTATTTTAAACTTTACTTTGTTTATTCTGTAGACTTTATTACACTTAACGAGCAATCCTAGAATAACATATTATTATTGGTAGGTACGTAATAGGTTTTTCTGGAACCATTAATGAATTATAGATGTACTATTCGTTCGTCAAAGAAGCAATTTGTATTTATGAAGATAGTTTGATTTTATTAAACTAAAATAGCTTTCCTGTGTAGAATAGACCACCTGCCTCCCTACCAGGTAGGCAGTAGTCTCGTTAGGGGGGAACATAAGTTAACTAGATTACTGTCAACTTGTTACTAATTTTGGTTGTCCGCTGCACTGCAGATATTGAGCGACTTGTATAAAAAAGGCTTGATGAATTAAGTAATAGTATTGACTGACGCACTAGCTCCCGGGTTTAATTTTCAGATAGAGCAACCTATTCTCTAAGTTTTTTCAGTTCATCTGTAAAACATAACGTTGCGATGAACTTGCCACCAGTCACATCATGGGACCCAATATCGTCGGCTACTCGTGTGTGCATATATCTCTGCCTACCTCTTCGAGAATATGTGCGTGACGATATTTAATTATTTCAATTGTACCTAATAAGTGAGAATATTTTTATTCCTCCTCAACTTTGCATCAGTTTAAGTGAGGTTGTTTGCATTTCCTACAAAAAGAGTAATTTACACAAAGTGTTATATGCACATTGTAACTTTACAGTTGTTTATTCTTAAGATGTTCCCTTACTAGGTTGATTATATTTTTTTTAGAAGACCACTGTGCCGCGGCACTTTTGTGTGTCGCCAAATTTTGCAAATACGACTATATTATAATAATGTTAATATTATTAAATTACATCATTTAAAAAGAAAAATATTTTTAATAAACGTTCAGTTATTATTGTAGTATATATTGGTTTATTTCGTATATTTAAAAATTTTGTCATAAACCATTTATGCACTGTGTTGTAGTGAGTAAATAATTTTCATCTTTTTTGACGTGACAACGTCTTAAATTAGGTTGCGGCTCGGAGTCACTCATGAAAAAGTGTAACGCCCGCTCACGTCTGTTACGATGAGTCACCGAACGAGAGAGAGGCCCGCCGAGTAAACAAAATATATTTCTATAGTTAAAATTTGTGCATTTCTTATTTTCATTCAATTCCTTGTTCCTATTGTGCAATTTAATAATATTCATATCAATAAATATTCTATCGAGAAAAAGACGTTGTCACGTAAAATCTTCGCCCGTAAAACCGAGTTTACAGGCAACCATTTTTTGTGTGCCCAAATTTAGGAACCGTTAAATATGTGCCGCAACCAAAAAAAGTTTGAGAATCACTGGCCTAGTGGTACGCGCTTCGAAATTGCATGACGGTAATCCAGGTTCGAACCTTGTGCCATTGAGATTTGCTAACATGAGTACATTTCCTGAGTGCTCCTTCGGTGAAGGAAAACATCGTGAGAAAACCCAGATTCATTGTATGCGATTATTTTTTAAGTTATCTTCTTTGAATAGTAAATATTCATGTTAAGGAATAAATTATGAAACTGAATCTTTCGTTATCAATATTTGTAAAACCATACCAACCCGGTTAAAAATATTTTACAGTTCGTGATATAACATAAAGCGATTTTATAACATTATATTTGAAGCGAACACTACTAGTGTGGGAGTATCTTTACAGTTACTTTACACTGGCGATAAGCTTTTTTCTAGAAAAAAACACCCCATTAACTTTCAGCCTTGACGTACGCCTTAAGGAAATAAAACGAAACACTTATGTACCTTACAAAGTTTTTTATTCAGAGACTGTTGAAATGACTACAAGTTGAAAAAAGACACTCCATTTTTATTTTCTTGGAAAATGTTTTTTTTATTAAAAATGAGCGAGCTTGATCACTAATTTTTAATTAAAAAAAACTCAGTTTTCCTGATGGCAAGAGAGAAACAACCTTGGCTTACAGACACCATCAGTATTGTAAATCGCTGTAAGGTCGGGTTTTTAAGCTTGATATGCAAGTCAACCGGATACCAAAACTTCCAGATCGGAACACGACAAAACATTGTCGTATAAAATAACAATTTTGGCACCATATTGTTATTTTGCAAGGGCTGTAGTTTCATACCCGGTTGAGCTGTTTTAAATGCTTTTTTTGCTTGTGGTTTTGTTTTATATGCTGACGATTAAGTTTTTGGGATACAAACAAATATTGCGCACAGAAAACAAGCAAACAAAAGCTAGTTTAAAATCTATTCGCTTAGATAGTGTCGTCCATAAAGTGTAAACCAAAAAGTGTAAACTCATTTCAGATTGCTAAAAATATAGTCATTCTTACATCGAAATGCAGTTTTGATTAATTATATATATTGAACCTTTTACAAAACAACAATATATTTTTGTTTTTAGAAGTGTTTTTAGTCAAGCAATTCAAAATAAAACCTTAGCAACAAAAAAAAGTTATCTAATATTTTCATTGAAATTTTACAATTTTGCCTGGGGTGTATCATTTTTATCCATAACCACAAGCGCGTGCAGGTGTACTAACAATATATAAGTGAAAACGCATATAAATAAATATATGTATGATCACACACAAATATGCATTATTACTTAATGAAACGGTAAATGAGACATTAAACCCTACCAAATAACATTAAAAGGCAGCGGAATATACTTGACCTTATTGATCAGACAGTTCCTCGTATTACTGATGTAGATAGGCCATGAATGGAAGCTTTTATTGGGTTTTGTAGACCTAAGTATGCTTTCATGGACTCTGTTAAAGAAAATAGTGATTTTACTATTGTAATTTATTGCATTTTTCATTTGTCCAAGAGAGTTGGTAATGTTAATATTTAAAATTGCAGGTTCAAATCGTGTCAACCAGTTTTTTCTTTCTTAAAATATTATATCTATAAAAAAAAGGATAAAAATTTAATGTATAATTTTGACGCTGGTAATTATTTTTAACTCAATTATTGTATAACTGCAGACCGAATCGTCACGCAACGACCCACCATTGTCATGTTCCAGTCTGAAAAGTAAGATTATTAAATATAACATTCCCATATTTGGAATATGTATTTAGAATAGATAAGTTTTCGTAGGCCAATGTATACGTTTTTACAATAAACTTCCCGAAAATATAAAAGCGAAAATTTAAAATTTCGGGAAGTTTATTCTAATACCTTTACATACATTTAAAATATGTGTTAAATCTTAATTTCATAAATAGTTAAATAATTAAAATAGTAAATTTAAATAAATAATATTAAATACAAAGGTTTTTTTTCTTTGACAAATTACACAAATTGATCTAACTCCACAGTAAGCAAATTAAATGCTTGTGTTAATAAAATTATTATAGTTTTGCAAAATATGTAGATGACAAAAATGCTTGGAATTAGTTATTGCTTCTTCTTGCTCTTTTTTGTTGTATAATATAACGTTAATGTGCTAAGAAAATAAATAAAAAGGACAAGCCCGCTGAGTTTTTTTCCCCGAATCTTCTCAGTGAGTGGTCGCGTTTCAAACCGATGGTAAATTTTAAAATTATATAGACGTATGGCAAGAACCGCTTGTATGGTCTATGTGAATTAAAATATTTTCTATTCTATTCTCTTCTGTTCTTTAGTTGATGTATATTTCTTATCATCAGGAGATCCGTCTGATTTTTCCGATCCCATAAAAGTGCAATCAATGAGAAAGATTAAGTTGAGACTATTCCATTTCACGGTATGCAATATTGAATTTTACTTTCCAGCAATGGAAAACTGAAAGTTTATCCAATAAAATGAGAACACCCTCAAGCTAATGTGGATCGTAAAACCAGCAACGTATAGATTACTTTCCGGTGCATGAGGAAAATCCATTACTTGTATTATATGACTTTCATGCGAAGCCTTATTATATCTTACGTCTAACAATGGCCATGTTTAATGAATTCTAATTATTTTTAATTCTTTTATAATGAAATTGTTTGTGGTCTATTTATTTATCTTGGTAAGCCGATTATATATTTTTTTCATGACTGATAGGTATTATTTTTATACTTTCACGCTCTTAAAATGAAGATCAGGGGCAAGTTATTTATAACCTACTTCAAAAGGAGGTCAAAGTGTCATTTATAACCGATTCGAAAAAAAAGAGTTTCTCTTTTATACCGTACCTATGTTTTCTTCTTTGTGTTGAAATAATTTTTATTTTGTTGGATAGGTAGTGTTTCAGATATGGTCTTATATAAATTTTATGTCAATTTATTCAGCTGAAGGTTTTAAAAATACTTCACACTTACAAAAAATATTTCACTATTCGAACTCTCAAGGATTGGAACTCTCTACATGGAAAGATATGTCCAGACTTTGCTAATTCAAAAAGTGATTAGGCATATTGAAGCTTGGTGTGTTTCCATATTCGACGCCGTCTTAGTCTTTAGAGTTAATGAATTTATCAGTTATAAAAAAGTAACTTCACGCCTATTATCCCCGAAGGGCTAGGCAGAGGTGTGCTAGTATATCCACGACTCGTAAGTCCAGTAAATATACTAAATCACCCACGATTAGCTAAGGTACTAGGGCAGTGATATGCGTATCGCCACTTCGTTCACATTCTAATCCCTGGCAATGTAATGCTCAGAAAAACATTTAATAAAAGTTGCTTCACCTGGGAATTGAACCCGGGATCCCTTGCGAATAATTGCGGTTATTAAAACTTTTGACTTTGACATAAATACAACTAAAAAATTTAAAATTGCTGTACAGCGATTTTCAATTTAGTGGTCATTAGGACAATTAAAAACTTCTAATGTGCATGCACCTTTCTCTCCATTTTTATAAAAACACCACCATCTCCTCAAATATCACTATGATTTTGCAGTATTTGATTTTCATATATTCAAATTACTATTAATTACTTCTAATCTTTTTCGCGTTAGCCTCATTCCATTTCTATATCAGATGATATCGGAATCGGCTACCTAATCTAGAGGATGTGACAAGGGCACCAGTTTTTATGTACAGCGACTGCTATCTGGCCTCTGCAACACAGAATGAATGCTACTCAATTCTGAATTAGATCAAATTCGAACACACAAGTGACGAAAAAAAATAGGTTTCTTTTTTCTTCATCGTAAGAGTACTCTAACGCATGGGTACATGGCGAGACTGAAACATAGAAAGAATAGAAGTCTGACCTAGACCGATCAATTAATTAATTATTTCTGAAATTTTTAGAATACCTCCATCTTAACGGCAAGGTTGAATAATCTGGATATAAAACGGATCGCCAAATTAATCCACGTAAGTAATAATTAATTATTTGCAAAACAGGCTATTAACGAAAGAGCTATTAGAAGCGGTTTTCATCGCGATGTTTCCAAGGAGCCAAATAATTAATTATCTGTGAAAATATATTAATATAATATTATTTAATATTCAAATTGAGAACCACGGTGGCCGAGTGGATTTTCATTCGAGTAGTCCAGGTTTTAACCCCGCCATGGACCAACGTAATTAGAACGCCTTTTACAGTTGGCTATTTAAAAAATAGTTTTCAATTATAAGTTATATGTGAAAAAGTACATGTGTTTCTAATTTAAAATATGAATATGTAGAAGTTTCACCAAGCGCAAACGATGAACAATATAGAATATATTATAAACGATGTCAAAAACAATTCCAAAAAAAGTAATGTACTAACAAAACACCAAACAAAACTCGGTCATCCAGGAACTAAAGGGTTATAACAGAAACCTACAACTGTAATACCATCCATCTGCCTTTCTGACTGACTAATTGTCTATTTTTAGGTCTGTATTTTACCAATCTGTATCACCTAAACTGCGATAGTTGAGATTTTCACAAATTATGTATTTTTGATTGCCGGAAAAATAACTAATACAAAAAAATCTGGTCGAGTGCGGATTCAACAGCAAAACATTTATGTTTGTTGTATGGGAGCACCCACTGTATATTTCTTTCTTTCTGTTTTTACTATTTGCCGTTATATCGCCAACATAAATAGATCATCTGCAAAAAATCAAGTTTAATAAATACGGCCTGGTGATAGACAGACAGAGAAACTGACAGCGGAGTCTTAGCGCTAGGATTTTTTCCCCAACAACCAATAGATGTCGCTATGCACATTTGAATCGCGGTAAATGAGCTTAGATTTCATGATTCAATGAGCGAGTCCAACTCGCACCTCGCTTTTTCCCCCTTGTGGTTTCACCCGTGTTGGTCCGCGTACCATTGTAGAATAGGCCAACTGCCTTCCACCCAGGCAGCTCGTAAAAGGCGAGCACAGGGTCTAATGTCTTGCTTGTTTGCCTTCCATTATCATAAAAAACCATTAACGTCACTGTTCGTCTGTCTCTCTCTATCTCCAAGCTGTATCTCGTAAACCGCGATAGCTAGACAGTTGAAATTTTTCACAGATGCCGCTTTAACAACAAATATTAAAAACAGTGTAAAATAAGTATAGAGTGCTCCCATACATTTTTTTCCCTTTCTTTCTTTATACAGAAATCTTCAATCGCGCGTCCGACTCTCACTTGGCCAGTTTTTATTTTTATTTTAATTCAATTATATTACAATGGTCCTACAATCAAAGAGAACATAAAATGGCTGAAACCCTTTTCAGCGTTTTATTGACTTGGTACAAGGTTATTTAAAGCGAATCCATTGTTTTACTGCCTACGAGTTCAATCCACGACGATGTACAGAATAAAATTTTCATGCCAAAAAATCGTAAAGCAAATACATCTCTTAGTATATTGGAGTTCTAGAAGAAAAACCAAAATGTGTCATTTCGAGGAAACTCTTTAATTGTTCGTTCATTAAACTATTGCAAAACGGTCTCAATTTGACGTATGTATATTGCATATCGATCTTATATTTAGTATCTGGGCTACCGAGCTTGGCTTGATAGTTCTTTTTTCAGTGGATTAAGCTTTCGCCAACTTGAAAGACGTGCCATCTGACGGTACGTCTAACAAACCGGATTCGGCACTATTTTACACAAGTGCTACCGACAGAATTGTATGTCGTGATTTTCGCAATTTAATAAGATTTTGATCAATTTTTTACCTCCCAAAACCCCTAGGTACCAAATTTCAGAAAAATCGTTAGAGCGGTTTCCGAGATATAAAAGTATAAATAGAAAGTAACTATTTTAAAAAATGTAATATAAAGTGTCATATATAGAAATATATACAAAAAGTTATAAATACTGAACTGTCTGGCAATAATAAAATCACCTGTGAAATGCGGAAAGCCAAGACATCACCGAAGGGCTCGATCTCATGTATTCTTATCACTGTATCTATTGCAGCCTTCACGTAGTCCGATACTCTATCTTAAAATTATTATGTTTGATTTAATGACCTATGTCTGTGTGTAGAGGTGACGACATCATCCGATCTTGGTAGAAAATAATTCAGAAATAGTCCTTCAATAGCGTAGTGGTACGAACTCCGATTCCCATTTCGGTAGTTCAATTTCGAACCTCGCCATGTAACCATGGGTTTTTCTAACTCAAATACATCTTCTGAGTGCTCTTACGGTGAAGGAAAACATTATGACAAAACTCGGGATTTGTGCCCGACATGCGATGGACTTGCCACCTGTCACATCATTGAACCTAATATCGTCAGCTAATCGTGGGTGAATATGACTTTACCTACCTTTGCCGTGATATAAGCGTGACGATTTTTTTATAACTAACTGCGCTCACGACTTCATCCGCGTTTTTGTTTATTTTTTACATTTCTCAAATAAAATTCTAAAATAAAAACAGCCAGAGCAGTTCCTTATTACACCAGCTGTCTGCCAGAAAAAGTCCCGTCAAATCGATCTGTTTTAGAGACTAGCGGATACAAATAGAAATACGGACAGACAAAAATTCCAAGACAGACTGTTTTGGTATATGTACCTTATAAACATACATCCCACCCCTAGACCTAAAGGGAGCTAACTCAAATATCTCGATTTTTGAGTTAATTATATCACAGAATTCTCTACATGAAGACCTTCTGATCAATAAAATAGATTATACCTTCAAAGAACGACTAAAGTATGATTCAAGAAATCTAAGTAATTTTGGCACGAAAAAACAATCGAACTATTTGAATATTCTAGAATGTTTCGATACTAGAAAAGATAATTTAAATTCGAGTTAGCTCTCTTTAGATCTGGGGGTGCGATATATGCATTTAATAAAAAGCGGTTATTTTAATATTACAGATACTTCAATTTTTAAACTGATGGAATAAACAATCTGATATCTAAACAAGTTCACAAACCGTAAAGAGATAAGGCTAAATAAATTTTCTTTTTACCCCGTAACACAATGCCAAATAGAAAACAATGGAGGGCCTTTTTTCGGCTTGTTATTGGCTTTGAACAAAAGCTTATACGATTTATGCCGAAATGTTTACAAATTCAAATCAAAATAATCCCCAAAATGTACAATAAATACATCGTATCAAATAAATTTTAAACATATTCAGGAAAATTGGGGTAGATTTGTGTTTTTATTGCCATCCATTTCTGCTTGCGTAAGGATTGGTTTTTCTTTTATCTTCTTTATTAGCTGTTTTTAGAAATGTATGTATATTTATTTTAGAAATGTACAAAATGAAATATTTAAGTAAAAACCCGGACGATGTCGTAAACACAGGTAGTAGATGAATAAATAAAATTGGAGTGTCTGTATGTAATATAAAACAACCGCTTTTTACTAATAGCATATGTGTTAACAAGCTACCTACATAGTTATAACAAAATACTATTTTTAGAATGCTTGTCCGTCTGTTTGTTCCCACTAATCTCTGAAATGGCTGTACCAATTTTGACAGGACTTCCACTGGCAGGCAGTTGATTTAGTAAGGAGTACTTTAGGCTACTTTTATTTAGTTAAATAAAAACGCTAGGGAACAGGCTAGTAGTTTTATTTTAAAAAGTTATCTGAAGCAGAAAAATAAATATCCCTAGAGTCTCGTCGACTTTGTCCACGATTTCTACGACGATCCGAGTACTACTACACTGCTGTCTAAAAATGTTTTTCATCTTGTATCACTAATACATTTACTAAGAAATTTTAGGAATTAACAATTTCGTTGAAAGTTTTAAAGCTCATACAATGTTTACAAATATTTACAGTTGTTTCTTGTTTTAAAAGAAATAGTAAAATCCGTCAAGTGCGAGAGAGGAGCACATTTTTTGCATTTTCAGAATTTTGCCTGTTATCTGTAACCTGGCTGTGAAACTATTAAACCGATAGTGATGAAATTTGGCTAGCGAGTGTCCCATTTTAACGGATTTTTTTTGGCTATAATTCATGAACAATTTTAATTAATTGTTTATTTTTGTTGCATACAATAGTATACAGACTATTCCATAATATTTTACTTGTCGTTAGTTTTATAGTTAAGTCATTATAGCTAAAACTAGTCAAACTATAATTCGTCCAAAATCATCGTCGTCGTTCTCATTATGCAGGCTATCGAAGAAAATATTTTCTACTCGATACCAATAAAAGATCGTGATAGGCCCTATGATGGATAGTTATCCGACATGATGGATTTTCAATAGTTTTAATATCCTCCCGAACTGACACGGAACAGTTTATAGATTGAACGGACGCCAAAATGGATTCATTTTTCATTGAACCAATATTTCTATTATTATGCCATTGATATTCTTTTATATATTCACGCCAGGTCCTTGTTGTGAGGTAGACAGAGGCGGATACCTCGCGTCACGATTCCTAAATACTTGCCAAGCTTCCACCACATTCATTAATATCTTAATAATATAAACATGCTAATTTCGCAGACTCTTGCCCCTCGAATAATACACGAGTTATTTGTTCGTGGAATGTCCACCTCGGTCTCTCTGGGTACCTACAGCCATCTACATTCGCATTGTATATCTGTTTTGTCAATTTGTTAATCTTTCATTCTTTCCACTTGACCGAATAATTTTTCATTTTTAAGCGACACATTTTTTCAATCTCTCTCTTTCTCTAATCTCACAATCAGACATGGTTTATTCTTTACTACTGGAACAATTAAATAAAATTGTAAGCCTCTTTATTATAAACAAGCCTGATATTTGTGTCTATTAATACGAAAATATCTATGTTTATAAATGAAAAAAAAATAAGAAAAGACTTAAAGAGCGCGGGGCCCCTGTGCACTGGCCTATTGTGTCCTTACGGGAAAGACAGTAATGACCAAATCGGGGACACAAATAGTACAGGTATATTCCCTCACCTTGTTTGACTTCTAGGATCAGTCCATGAACTTTCACATAAAGGCTATATTTTTTATTTTCATCGCCAATTAACCAATTAATAACTTTTATGATAATGGTCATTAGAATTCATAATAAAAATAAAAAACGGTCACGTGCAAATCGTAGTCGCGAACCCGAGGTTCCGTATCATCTGTAAAGACGGCAAACAATTACGTTTGCTGTATGGGATCACCTTCACATATTTGAATTCTTGTTTTTTAGTATTTTTTGTATACAACATAATATAGCACACTGCGTTTGTTACAGAGGCGACAAGATAATGCAGCAATAGCTGACACAGGCACTATAGAAACAGATGAAGCATCAGTAGAAACTGGCCCAGCAGATAGAGAGACAAAAGAAAATATAAACAGTGACCCAGAGCTAAATCAACCTGGACATGCGCTGATACAACCGACGGATTACAGTTTGAAATCATCAGCTAAGTACCAGAAAAAGGATGATGGAAGAAATGCGGTATATGGGAATTTGGATAAACTTGGAATAACGTAAGTTTTTTTAAACACAGAAATCAAATAAAATGCAAATAAGTAATAGTCGTTGGTAGATACACCAAAAATGTGAAGAAAGATCACAAGAATCTGTTTATTTATTTGTTCTATACTTACGCACTAATTAGATTAGAATTGAAAAACTATTTTTGCGTTTACTAGTTAAAATATTGAGAAAAGTATTAGGTTATATGAGAAGGTACTTTTAAAAAATGTATTACTCCATAACAATAAATGTTTCGTAAATTGAGATTTTGTGTGTTGGACATGAATTTGTTCTAATACATTTATGTAATATTGATAGTGAATTAATAATTCGAAAATCACGAAGTTACCATTTTATATCAAAAATGTTTGCCACTATTTTTTTCGACTAATTTATGATACAAAAATGTAATAAACTTGTTTTATTATGGCATAGTGGACATGTTTTAATTAATACTTATATATTATTATTATTTATATATATATATAATACATTATTATTAAAGAAACTGTATAAACGAAGGAATAACGTTACGAAGGATTAAAAATATGGTGCAATCTTTGTTTTTATTTCTTTCGTGCACCGGAGATATCATATTTTGGTAAAATACTGATAACCGTAGCCTAAGTTTATTAACAGAGTAGTAATATTTTGTGTACAACGCCTATGTGGAACGAATTATCAGCGGTGGTATTTCCAAACGGATACAAGAAAAGAGCTTATTCCTTAAAGGTCGGCAACGCACCTGTGATACCTCTGGTATTGCGAGTGTTTGTGGGCGGCGGTGATCACTTACCATGAGGTGACCAAGTGGGTTGCCCACTTGCCCGTTTGCCTCCTCTTATATATAAAAAAATATCAAGCAATTACAATGAATTTTTGCTAAGAATTGCGATGTTCCGAAAAAAATTGTTTTAATATACGTATAGATTTTAATGTTGCCGACTAATATAGGCATGGAGTTGCAAAGAAAATGTTGAAAAAAGACCGCAAAATCATTTTAGTGCTTTGCTGTGGTCAAGTGGAGTCGGTTTTCGAGTCTCTGCACAAGGTCCCGGGTTCGATTCCCGGGAATGGTAATCTATGAGTTTTATCAGTTCATCTGAATAACAAAATGTTGTATGAGATTAGACTGTCTTATCATCATCTAATATCATGTAATACTGGGTATATACCTCTGCCTAATCCTTCCAGGATATGGACGTGATTATATTTATTTTTTGTTTATTTTAGATACGGAAAAACGTCTGATCGCTTACGATATTCAAACTTTAGAAAACAAAGTCCGTTATTGGTAAGTGTTTTAGGGATTAAACAGCTCACAAACACACAGCTCTCCTGATAGTAAGATACAACCAGGGCCTCTAGACACCATACATGCTATAGTAACTTAAGTTTTAGCCCTGATGATGCTGTAAAAGGCGAAACTGGTTGGCTATTTAAAAAATGATAGTTTTGTACTATATGTTATACGTGAAAAAGTTCATGTGTTTTCTAATTTAAAATCGATGCTATAGATGCGTTCTTCTGACTGGGATTTTAATGCTAATTGTGGTAGTCTACCGGTTATTCTATCCTCCAAAACGATTTTGTGAGACAAAACCAAGACCAATACTAGGTATATTTACAGCATCTAGACCGAGATTTTAAGAAAGATTTAAGAATTTTTTATTACATTTTCCTCTATATAGATAGACCATTTGCCTCTTAGCCAGGTAGGTAAGAGACGATAATACGATACGATAATAAACTATTATAACGAAAAAACAATGAAAGCTGTTAATTTTTTTCAGTGTTTATAAATTATAACAATTATTATATTTTATTTCTCATCCAAAAGTAAGTATGAACTGTATAAGATTTTTACATGAACATTTATTTTATTAAAGGTAATAATTGCAGTAGAACCCAAACATTTGGAAAAGACAACCAAATGGTAAGGAAATTTAATCTTCTAATAATTGTAATTTACTTAATATTGGCGCCTGTTTATTTCGTACTTTAACATTAAATAAAAATAAATAAATATTGTTACACCCGTAATGGTAGGCAGAGATCAGTTTAATTTGATGAACTGGTGATTATCATTTAAATTTTATCAGGTTTTACTTATGTGCAAGTTGAAGTTGGGTTTTTGCAGTTTCGCTGCGTTTTGAAAGTTTTAAAGAAAAGTTAAACTTTAAAATGAATCCACTTTGTACACCACCCACGTGAAGCAAAAAGTTTTTTATTTTAAAAGTGTGTGACTTTTATCATTTTTTTTAATTTTTTTTTGTTTCATCATTGGTCTTTGCTAATGGCTATGAACTACTTGGGCGAATAAAAAACAAAGTGAAAAAATTATTTTAGGATTCTTAATAAAAAATTAAATTACAACCTAATTAAAGCTGATACTTATTTACAGGAATGCTGAAGTGAGTATTTTTATATATACTACTTTTACCAAAATAACGACTTACCCCTTTCGTATTTCGATTTAAAATTTATTTAGCCTATTAATATGTTGTTTATAAATAATCCAGTACTTTTTTGCATTCAGTATAAAAGCAAAGAAGAAAAAAAAGAAAAAGCGTATCTTATAATTAAAAAAACTCAAATGATCTAGACATCCAATTAGAGCTTGAGTACGCGTTAATGTTTTCCTATAAAAGGAAATAGCTTGCCGCCTAAGCTTGTCTTCACTTCGGGCACATTTCATCCCGGGCAATGTAATGTTACTCAAAATAATCTGAAAAACATTTAAGAAATCTGCCCAACCTAGGAATTGAAGCCGGGACACCACGCCGCTAACGGTTCTAACGTTTGTATGTAAAAATATTTGTTGAAATTCAGCGTATCAAGATTGAGTTAAAGTTAATATATCAACGGTCATTTTCTTCCTTAGCAAACAATATTTAAACCCAACTGAAGTATAGTTTTTTTTTTTTTTTCAGGATTTAGAAATTGAAAATAGTGCGCAAGAATTTCTAGACCAGTAAGATCTATTTCACAAAAACAATCAAAGGTTTTAAGATATCTGCTATAAATCGCAGTATTACTGTTAATATACAACTAAAAGGGATAAATAATCCAAAAGATCCTTCTAAAAATAGTAGTTAAATAAGTATATAGAGGTAAATAATTTTATTGAAACGTAGATAAATCGACGTAGACCCATGATAGTTCTAATGCTGGCGTTAACAAACTGTTTTGCAGAATAATTTTGTTCTTTCTGTCTTATAAACTTTCCGCCTGAGGTTTCGTTTGCGTGAATTACTATTTTAATAACGCAGATATCTTTCAAAGGGCAGATTTTTTCCGACTCATAATATTTATTGCGTAAAAACATATAAAGTACCTTCACGCCTATTATCCCCGAAGAGGTAGGCAGAGGTGTGCTAGTATATCCACAACTCGTAAGTCCAGTA
>DVZL01000626.1:0-21861 GCA_018236625.1 Lasaia peninsularis
GGCTATTTTAAGAAGTAGTTTTCAATTATAAGTTATATGTGAAAAAGTACATGTGTTTTCTAATTTAAAATATGAATCTGAGAATAGATGTTTAATATTTGGGATAGGTCTATGTTAAGATTATGATATCCAGATAAGCATATAACTTCATGCATCAGATAGGTATACCAGTCGGTATAGAAAAAATATTGAATATTTCTATTTCAGCTGCGTTTCTAGCGCAGTTTCAGTTTGTAAATATAATAATTATACGGATATTAGCTGTCCCGGTGTACCTCGTACCGCTCGCGGTTGTCTCTGACTATCAGGAGACCCATTTGCTTGTTCGCTGTCTTATCCCAAAAAAAAATATCAAATGTTTGGAGATTTTGAATAGAAATTTTACTTATTTTAATGTAATAGGACCATCAATATCAATCGAAGAATCGAACGGTATTCTCATATAGAACACGGCCCTCGCCGACAATAGTTTGTCATTGGGTCGTCAAATGTTTATAGTACAATCAACTTGAGTGTGTTCGACCCTTAAGTGCTATCTATGTATCGCAAGTTTATCGTCCACATACGAGGGTAAATAATGCGGTCAGCTGTGGGCTGGTACTTTCGGGCTGAGATTTTAATGGGCAGTAAAGTGGATATGTTATTTTTTGCATATCCGACAAGTAAACTGTTTTTTTGATACTTTCATTATTTGAAGGCTAAAAGCGTTTTGAATAATAAACGTTGTAAGATCAGCCACAAATCCAATCAGGGGATTTGTGGCCGATCTAGCGATGGATAATTACTTGTCACATTATGGTTATATACCAAACGGGAAGCAGAGGTACTTATTTTTGTAATAACTTTTATGAATAAGTATAAAAATAAAATATCTTTAAATTATTCACGTCACCATAAAACTCCAAAGAATTCTTTATGTATTCAAAGACTACAATAAAAGCTTTTAATGTAGTGTTTAAATATGTCAAGTCAAATCTTGACCTGACCAGAAAAGACCGGAACAAAGCAGTCGCGGTACAAATATTATGGTTACTACGTTCTGCTCATGTTGAGTCGTGTCCAAACTTTTTCTTATTTATATACTAGCTTTCGCCCGCGGTTTCGCCGTGAATGTTTTTAATAACACAAACAGCTTTCAAATGGAAGACATTTTTCCGACTTATAATACTTATTGCGTAAAAATATACCCTCTTTTTAATGTAATCGGTTAAAAAGTAGCCTTTGTCTTTCCTCAGGGTAAATTCCATCAAAATCGGTTCAGTGGTTTAGGCGTGAAAGCGTAACAGGCAGATAGAGTTACTTTCACATTTATAATATTAGTAGGGATTGTTGGAATCTCTGAAACGTCTCTAAAGGGGGCTTCAGGGAAGAAAGATCGATGTAGCTAGGTTTCATTTTAAAAAAATGTCGTTATGTCCATGTTTTCGGGCGGCCATGAGAAACTGATATAACATCAATAGAATATGGAGCTCAATAATCCAACTAGTATTAGTAAATAATCAAAACTTTACCGCTAGTATCTAATACTTTTTAACGAGCTATTTTGTATATATACTTATACCGGCGATTTCGGAAACGGCTCGAACGATTTCGCTGAAATTTGGTACTTAGGAGTTTTGGGAGGATAAAAATTTGATTTAGACAGATATCATGAGTAAAAAAAATTATCTTGATAGGTCTGGGTCTTGAAATGAAATAGCGAAAATCACAATATCTATACAACTCTTTTGGTAGCATTTAGTATAAAATAGTACTTTCTCCGGTTTCGTAGATTTAGACGTCAAACGGCATTTTTTTTAAAGAAAGCTGTGAAAAAATAATTATCAAGCCAAGCTCGGTCGCCCAGGTGCTATAATATTAAAAATAACGTTATTTTAAATTCAATTTATTCTTACAATTACAATAATATCGACAATCAAATTACATTGTAATAACTTATTCAAGACTTAAAACAATAAATAATATTAAGAATCATTCGTAAAGAATGAAGAGCTACTTACATTGAATATTAGTTATAAAACAGATCTAGTACCAAATACTAATCAACTAATTAACTACTTATTAATTAAAAAATAAACTTATTAGTTATTTAAGCTAATTCAGATATAAAGAAGTTAACACAATGGCTAATTGAAACTGTAAAAAATCTACATGTCGATTATTTATTTCATTTAATAAGTTTAAAATTAATTACGTTAATCTATAAATGTAAAAAGTTATTTTTTTAATCCATCAGATATTAAATGAAGAGAAACTAAAGTGAAGATAAAAAAATTAAAAAACATCGATTTTTTTCGAGTTAGATTAAAAATATTTAAATTTTTTAAAGTAACAATTTTTACTAAAAACTAAAAATACTAAAAATCTTTTATAAACAAATAATTATGAAAACAATGAAATAAATAACAAAAATGTACAAATAAGGAATCTACTGAGGTCAGGAGAAACCAATTAATCTATGAACATTTTATATCTGATATAACTTTGTGTTATAAATAAGATTACAACAAAATTAAATTTTAACATCAGTGATTTTAAAGTACTTCCTTATTTCTTTTTCATTCAAAAAAATCGATAAGTAAACGAAGAACACCAAATTCGAGATATTTGTAAAAAAAGAAGTAATTAGGCTTTCCACATGAGGCCAAACAGCCACAGGACTGCGACGCACCTATAACATCTAGTGTTTATAGGTTACGGTTATCTCTTAACATGAGGAAAGCCGTGTGCGTGTGTATTATCCTTTAAAAAGCCAAATTTTTTGATCGAATAATAATCATTTATTATATTATCAATGCTGATAATTCTGCTGCTGCGAACTAAATCTATTTTAAGATATCGCTATCTTCTTTCGCCGCAAGTAAAGGAAAGAGACAATGAACTTTTAATCCCGTCAGATTATTCTGCATGTGACGTTTCTGCAGATGTTTAATCTATGTCTCGGAATATTTTGATTAAATTCCGTACAATTTGACATGACTAAAATGTTCTGTCTCTTTCGTTATTTACGTCATTGAAAAGAGATAGCATGTATCTAATAAAAAAATTTAGCGTGCAGAGGAATTGCTGACATTATCTCACTAATCGTAGGTTAAGAAACTAAAAGAGTTAAGCTACCCTTATTCTTAGTATGTATTAGAAATACGTACAAAAACATATCCACATTGGTAACGATCAGAGTTGAGAACAAACCGAAATCATTCAAAACTTCGATTATTCAGTTATAAATTAATCATTAATTAATTTATATTTAATTAAAATCTTAAAATAAAGTTCAATCCCCGTAATGGCACTTTAATGACTAACACATATCATTACTATTACAATTTGTACCAGTATAATAAAAGATATTATATTTTTAGATCTATTAGAGCAGTCATTTTGTCGCTGTTTTTAATACTCGACCCTCCTAAAAAGCTCATCTGTTTTAGGAATTTAATAATATTATTATCTATAAACCCCTGTCAAGCTAAATAACCCATATATTTAAATTTAAACCCCAAAATGTTTGCGGAAAACTGGTTACATTTGAAGAGCGTCTTTAAAGTAATATATTTGATTTTTTAAAGCCTTAGATGCCTTAATATAAAACATTGTTTTATTATATACGTAAGTATTTATTTTCACAACTAAACAATTTTTTTTTCGCCCTAGCCTTGTATCGTATTATGTCAGATATTGGGGACACCAGTTTTTACGCAAAGCTTCTGGCATCTGATTTTGCAAAAACCAGAAGGGAAACTAGGCCCAGATCTAGATTAGGTTGAATACAATGAATCCGGGTTCATGGCGGGGTTCACGAATGAAGTTCCGAAGCGCGTACCGCTAGACCACCGGGGCTCTTCACAACTATACAAAGTATCACTAAGAATCAATATTGAAAAGGTCGAGATTGAAAACATTTAAAATCAAGTGTTTTTGTATAGAACTACAAATTTATACAACTCTGTTTAAATAAACACTACGATCATAAAGCTCTATGAATGTTCCACATTAATGCTAAAATTTCCGCTTGGAAATGCTGGAAAATCTTAATCAAATTAACGTGGAACAGGACAAGTGTTTTATGAAAATAATCTTGAATTTAATATAGCATCACACATTATGAGATAAATAAGTAACAGGTTAACTGAAGTAATCCTTCCAAAATTAACAACATTCGTAGAAATTACGACATCTAAAACTCATAGCTGGGTTCCTCAGCATCTGCCAATTTGATAAGACCAATGAAGCTCTTCTCAGGCTGCATTAAGGAATGCCTATCGCCTCCTGTGTTTCTGACTGCTAGCCTGTCACCAGCTTTCAAGAAGAGAGCTGCAGCAGAGAAACAAGAGTTGGGCTTGTCGAGTCGTTCTGTAGAGTGCGTAGATTGTGCACACTGCAGTAAGGTTTCCCGACCTTCGATGTCCGAGTTCGTCCGATGTAAAACCCATGATATGACATCATGGCTGTCTAAATAGTAGATCTGGAAAAGCAATGGTTTCCGTTAAATATAACTAGAAAAAATCACATGTTATCTATATATAGTTATAGTAAGGGTATCTAAAATACAAAATATCGTCAACCCTGTTTAAAAGGTAGGCACAGATCCATATGCACCCTTGATTAGCCGCAAACGAAGCTCGTCGCTTAAATTATAATAACTCATTGAAACCCACCGAGGTCATTACTATTATAATAATAACATTTCATAGATAATAATAATAATACATAGAAATATTATTTTTACTATTTAGAGAACAAAATAACGTCAAGATCCAGAAATACAGTAATTTTTCGCAGGGTTATAATTTCGTCATAAATTTATATGAGAACAAAAAACAAGCCACTACCTGAAATGCCCTCTTTTTTATATATATATAATAACTTCGTTTTTCTCCATATCTTTTTTGTATATATCGTGTGTGTGTGTTAGTCTAATCCCTTTTGTATATCACACGATGTCGGAGTCAGCTACATAGTCTAGGAGATGTGACCAGGGCGTTATTTTTTACACAGAGCCACTGCTATCAGACCTCTGCAACCCAGAAGGAAAAGCAGACCAGGCCCTAAATTTGATCAAATTCGAATACAAGAATCCGAGTTTCCTCCCGGTGTTTTTCTTTATCGCAAGGATGTAGTGGTATTTGAATCTGGATTCCCGGGATAGAAGTCCGAGGCGCTAACTACAAAGCCACTGAGGCCGTTCTATATATATTTGGCAAAGTTATCTTAAAAAGCAAATACTAGTAAAGCAATTATTATCAAATGTTGCACATTTTTTCGTAAGGCATTAAAATCCCAAGCTTTTATAAGTATCATGAATATTTCAGTCGCACGTCAACCAAATAAGATTATTTTTGCAATTTTCCAACAGAGCAGTTTCTGCGGAATGCTTATTGCAGTGGGATCGTGCAACTACGAGAACTCTCGCTGCAATCTCATCGCATCTCCAAATGATTATTCCAAGACAGAAATGTTAAGATGAATAATGAGATATCATAAACATATACATTAGACATAAATACAAAGTTTGAACGCATTTAGACCCTTTTTATAATATATTGCTACATTATTTTGATAAATAAGTTTATTTAATTTTAATTACCTATGTAATTTCCTTTCTTTGTATTTGTTTATATTTACAGATATTATATTGTTTAATCTTTTACGTATTTTAAGTAAGTTATTCACACCAAAGCCAACCATAATCTTATAACAGAAAATCTTTGTGATGTATTGTATTTATTGTATGTATTGTTTCGCAGAGATTACTAATTAACGATAAGGCTGCCTTTGTGTACTAAATAATATATTGGTGCGGAATAAATAAGTCCTGGATTCATTCAATCTGATACAATGAGATTAGTATCTAGATAACCTATACTAAAATACTCTGTACTGTGATAAAATGATATAAGACCTCTTTTTTGTAATCTAATATTAATTTGTGTCGGATATGGCGAATGACATGCTACCTGTGACATCATGGGTGCATATGTACCTCTACCTGCACCTTTGAGGACATTGTCGTGACGATAATTATATATTTAAATATATTTATATATAAATTAAAATAGTAAAATGTTTTTGGATTTTGGATTCAGTCATTATTTGATCACCAGAGATATTCGAAAGAACATTTCACGGTTTATCAAAGTCCTTTTAGGAAAATTGAAATTGGTGCTGACATACGTATATATTTTCATGCCGAGTCTCTTCTGGAGTAGGTACAGAGTATCGATTGCGAAGTGTCACGTTTCCTACATACTTCCTCAGTTATCTCCACTTTCATTACTCTCTTAATACACTTTCATGGATTGTGAATACAGGCTAATATACGTAGATGTTTTTTTACCTGAACGTAGACCAGGTAGACACCAGTGTGGTGTACATGAATGTGTCCATTTCTTGTGAGTGTTGGCCTCGGATGTGGCGAAGCGATAGTCCAGGGAGACGGGTACCACACGTCATGGGCTGCACCGTGGGCTACTCGGACTAGACCGTTACCTAGAAAAAAACAAACCTGTAGCTGGCTATGTAGAGAGACCAGAGGATTTAAATTTTTTTTAACGGGATAAGACAACGAAAAGCGAACGAATCTCCTGATAGTAAGATATACCTATAGACACCATAGATGTTGTCGGTGCGTCGCGTCGAATGCCATTACCTTCGGAACGACAATGTCATTATGGCGGCAGGAATAGGTAGTTTAGAAGTAACTAAACAAAAAATAATCAAGAAGTTTTAGCAAATTTTTACCGGATTTTAAGGCTGTAAAAAGCTTTTATGATTAGAAAACTTTAGAAAGAGTTACAGTCGGTCTCAAGCGGCTTGAGTATGACCTGACCAGGGGAAATATTAATTTGTAATACAAGTTTTTCCTACTGTATAATACGAAAGTTTCATTGCAATAAATAAGAGGGTATGTTACGCGATAAGTAAGATGATTCTGTCCTTTGAGAGCTACCTGTTATGAAAATTATTCAGCCACTCGAAACCGCGGGCGGATATTTTATTGACCGATAAATTTTGGGCAAAAGTGATTTGCAAAAGTTGAATCTTTAGCGCTAGAAACTTAACTCTCGCAAACGTCTTCCTTTTTTGACGTAGATATAAAATAAGATAGGATTTTTTAAAGTTCAACACTTAAAGGGGTGAACTCTCTACTGGCTATGTCTGTCTGTTACGCTTTCACACCTAACCACTGAACCGATCTTAATGAAATTTGGTTCATAAATAGAGTTGACCTAGAGAAAGAACATATGTAACTTTTAACCGACTTTATTAAAAAATAGGGTATATGCTTACACAATAATATACTCAGTGCTTCGGTATTATAGTGTAGGTATATTAAAGTTATTTAGCGAAAGGCTAAATAATTTTAATATACGGGCGTAGTCGGGGGCAAAAGCTTGTTCTAAATATTTGACAACTCGCCTTGTTAGCGCAAAAAAGTTTTCGCAAAACGTAATTCGAGTATGAAACCCTAAATATCTATTTGTTTTATAACTCATTAAAAGTTGTATTTATAAGAAATACGAGGTATTTTGTGATGAGACTCGAGGGAAATTAAGCAAACCTTTAAAGTGTTCGTGGATCTCGGTGCTGAGATGCGAGGTGTTGCCGTGGAAATGCGCGGCCACGAAGGATCTCCTTCCATCCTGCGAAGTACAACAAGAACCAATAAGTAATTAAATTTTAATTCAAACATCTATTTTTTTAAAATAGGAAGACGAATAGGCAGACGGTTTCCATGATAAGAAATGCACATCACTCCCCCCTTGGTTTTCAATTATTTATGGAGGTCCAGGGTAGGTTTAAAACACAGAGCAAGGAATCGCCGTCGCGCGCCCCGCTATCCGCGCGGCGGCGTTTTTTGTTTTGCTCTGTGGTTGTGTGGCTTTGCTCTGTGGTTTAAAAGGTTCATTTGAAGTGAATTTTTTTTTGGCTTCGACTGTCAACAGTTTGATGCGTCCTATCGTTCAGAAATCAAATTAAATTCAAAATTAATATTTTAATTTTTTTAGAATTCAGTAAAAATCCCTATTATTAAGGCTCCGCAATCCATCTGTCTGTCTATCTGTCTATCACAAGGATGTATCTCATAAACTGTAATAGCTAGGAAGGTGACATTTGCACAGATGACGTATATCTGTTGCCGCTATTACATACATTAAATATTGAATAAATTAAATATATATATACATATCGTCACGCTTAAATCAATCAAAGTAGGTAGAGGTGCGTATACACCCACGATTAGCCAACGATATTCATGCTATAGTAAGTTCGAAAGTATGGCGGCCACACGCTCCAGTGAAGTAAGCTTTTAGTTTATTCCACCGGGGCGTGTTTAAGCAATTGTGGGTTTTAGGAAAATAGTTCCGCAACACGAGTACGGAACTAGACCATATTAATAGCTAACTTGTGGATACCAAAGCATCTTACATAATATTTGACATAAATAATAATAATTATTAGTGATTATTATTATAGGTTAAAATTTTCGACATGCCTGACTTTAGAGATCACTTTTATTATCATTAATTCATAAAATGTTATGTACTTTAAAAATATTTAGAATATCGACTTCGTCTGTGTCTTTAATTAATTATTTTATTTTATACATTTCTAAAATAAAAGTAGCCTAAGTTGTTCCTTATTATATTCGCTGTCTGCTAGTGGAAGTCCTGTCAAAATCGGTGCAGCCGTTTCGAAGATTATCGGATACAAACAGACAGACAAACAGACAAAAATTCTAAAAAAATATTGTTTTGGTAAACATACATAATGTACCTATACACCTATTATCCCCGAAGGGGTAGGCAGAGGTGTGCTAGTATATCCATGACTCGTAAGTTCAGTAGATATACTAGAACACTCACGATTAGCCAAGGCACTAGAGCTCACTAGGTGGTAAGCCTATCGCCACTTCGGGCACATTCCAATCCCGGGTAATGTAGTGCTTACTCAGAATAATCTTAAAAACATTTAAAAAAATTGCCCGACTTGGGAATTAGCACGCGACCTTACGCTAATGGTTTTATGTATTTAGTAAGAAGCATTTTTTTAATATTTCATACATACACTCCAATTTTACTTATATGCATAGATGTAGAAAATAAAATAAAAACGCGAAAGAACAGCTAGTCTGTTATAGAAATTTGATAAAGCTTAGGCGAAGAAAAAAATCATCCGGTGATCATAATATCGTGGTGTAGTATATTATACTCTCATTGTAGAGTCTCAAATAAATAAAAAAGAAGAAAATTTTAGTTTTACCTCATCACTATTCCTAGCTGTCCTGGAAACTGTATGTAGAGATACTTTTCCAACTCCACCACTCGCTGGTCCAAACTTTTTTGTTTTGTGCCTGAAACAATAAAACTTTCATTCAGTACAGACAATTGTGTAATATGCATCCTTTATAAACAAAACTTGTACTTTATGTGGTACGTTGTACTAAATTATTAGTATAGTGAAAAACTGTAAGCGTTATTTTTTAAAAGTAATGCTATATTAACTAGTTAGGTTAAGATCAACCATATAATGGGACTCTACCGAGAGTCGACATTGAAGAGTATAAATTTTATATATTTATATTCAAAACAGACATACATTTCAAACTGGATAACTTCCAACACGATCATAAGTAGCGTGTTGTGCAGCAACTCGCCCGGGTAGGGATCCACCGCCTTACCTATTTCTGCAGCCATAATGACATCGTGTTCCGGTCCGGATAGTCAGAAGTCTTGCATATATTATAGTCTAACAGCCCGACCTTAGACAATGACGCACCTCCAACATCTATTTTGTCTATAGGCCACGGTTGTCTGTGACCATCAGGGGACCCGTGTGCTCCGTGTGCGTTTGCTGTCTTATCCCATAAAAAACATGTCACCTTCATTAAAGATACGTCATCAAAACGAATCTAGGATCTAATGTCTCCGTGTAAATATACAGACTAGCGTACCCACTAAACTTGAATACAGTACTAAAATAGGTCGTCCTCGAGTTGGTCCGGGTCCTCTGTGTAGAATAGATCATTTGCCTCCCGTCCAGGCAGCTCATCAAAGGCGAACCTAGCATTAACCGGGTCATTTTCAACAAAACCACTGGTGGTAGAGTGGTGTGCGGCAACTCGCCCGGATAGGTATCCACCACCCTACCTATTCCTGATGCCATAACGACATTGTCGTGTTTTAGATCGGAGGGTAGCGTAGCCGGTCAACTTGCACATCAGGCCTAAGACCTTGGCCACAGGATAGTGAGGCATCGACACTTATAGTGTTTATAGGCCGCGGTTATCTCTCAGCATCAAGATAGCCGTGGGCTTGTTCCTTGTTTTATAATTTAACACGTTCAGATCAGTGTGCGTACTGGAAAAATAGGTTTCTCGCGCTGGTGCGGACCCTGTTTCTTAGGCGTTTTTACAAGTATGAAAAATACAAATATAGGTTTCGATTTGTGACAAACAATATAGAAATATAGCAATTTAATACTGCGCCGGCCATTTTTTGACCTCCAACGCATAGAACATAAAAAAAGTTATTTCAGTGTTTCAGTTAAACATGTCCGGTAAATAAACATCAACGTTTCTTTATCGACGACAAAGAAAGTGACTAAGAACTTTTCCCTAAAAGAAAAAGATATGACAGTCAGTGGTTCAAGAAATAGTATTAAAAATAAAAACTGTTTGTTTCAAATATAATCAATATCTTTGCTTAACATTGATAAGTATTTTTTTATAAATAAGAAAAAAAATAACAAGATAGAACACTTCATTGCTTGATTAATGATTGATTAAAATTTTATGACTCGATATGTTTCTTTTCTTTCACTATCCCATCACTGAAATAAAATACACTTTAGTGCGGTATCGGGCCCTATCGACCTGACATTTTCGATTGCTAATTTCTCATTTTCTATTGGGAGGATCCTGGGGCGAGGCGAATGTAAAGTCATGTGATTCATGAAGATTTTATGAGTATAAAAATTTGCAATATGCGATGCGCCTTGACTAAGATAATAAAGCTTGAATACCACCCGGAGTGTCGCGTCGAAAGGGCCTGCTACGCACAAAAAGAAAGTCAAGTGGGTGCCTTTTTGGACTGCCACCGCACCAGTTGAAAGTCACTGTTTTTTACGCAGTAAACGTGTTAAGCAAGTAGGTATATTTTAATATAGAAAGACCGACACAAATAATACAAACATAATATTATTTTTGACCGTAAACAATCGTCGACGTCGACCCTTACAGTGGTTAGGTATGGTTTCTGATTACTTTCTCGAAACTGTTACACACCGTATAGTTTTAAATGACTCGCGATCATTTAGCTAACGAATTGGCGATTAGGCTTATCTAGTTACGCTCTAATATAAATTATCGAATATGAATTGTGATGAAGACATTTATAAATAAGCCCGAATTATGTACGCGCCTCCTGCAAATTGTGGCTTGAACAATGGACACGGTAATGCATACAATTAAATAATAATAATAATAATAACTATAGATTGGCCAGTATGAGTAACGTATAGTATAATAATTTATACATTGGGCCTCGGACGTGGTCTAATGGTAAGTGCTTGTGACTTCCGTTTCGGGAGTCCAGGTTCGAAACCCGCCATGTACCAAAGAGCTTTTCTAACATTTTCTGAGTTCTCTTACGGTGAAGGGGTCTGTTCACGATGTTGTGTTCTCGCTTGCAGAGGTCAGATGGCAGCCGTTCTGTTTAGAAACTGGCACCCTTCAAATTAAATCCAATAGGTTAGGTAGCCGCGATCATCTGATATAGAAACAGAATGAGACAAGAATCAAGATCGACATTGACAGCATTGTAACGCCGAGGGTTGAGACGTTGACACGTCACTAGAGAGGATTGCACATTTCACATAAATCATATTACCGGCGGAAACCGATTTGGTGCGAGAGCCGGCCGTTTAAGTTGATATTCCATATCAGCAAGAATTAATTTGAAAGCGTCTTTCAAGTTCAGACAGTAAAAATTATTTATAAAATGAATTTTGCGACCGATTCAATATGCGATGCAAACATAAATTCTACGCGACTTGGAAGTGCTAAAATAGCATCGAGTGATTAACGTAGTGAGGATACTCGTTAGTGGCAGGGGTCGCCATAAACGCCGTCCCCGGATTACTGTCGGCGCTGGAGACCGCTCACATTCCACAGCCACGACTACTACGTATCAAATGTTGACTGTTCGGCACGCCACGCCCATTCACTTTTATAAACAAAAAACGATACATTGTGTATATTTCATGTAAGATGCAGAAAAATTTAATTAACAATACCATGGTTCTTTTCATAAATTAATGATGCAAAATTATTTTAAAAGAAAATGCTTCTATATTATCTATGCACAGCTCACAGTAAGATATTTGGACCTAAAACTTCGCCAAAAATATTTAATGACATAATATTTCAAATAAATAAACAATTAATTGTGTATTTATTTGAAAATAAGAAATAAAAGCCGTATTAAACATATATAAATAATATATAAAAACCATTTTGATTTAAAACTATGTTTTATATTAACAATCTTTTGCTTTCGTCGGGGGTAAAATAAATCCTCCTTCTGGGTGAACAATTAGCCTCAAAGAACACATTGCCCTACCTAGAAATCGAAAAGGAACCTCGTACGACTAATGCTACGACGATAATAAAGATGGCGACAGCAAATATATAAATATATATTACTTACAAATTAAACTTTCGATTTGGCGAGATCAATCTTCCGAGCATACGGTATGATTTGACGAGATAGCGAAGAGTTATTTGCCCATCAATATGGCCAAATATTTAATTTAAAAGAGTCAAATAAATACGAAACTCGGTCTGATACTCGGGAAGGGTTTCTGACTTAGAGGAATTGTATCATGAGTGATGTATAAGATGATTATTGAAATTTTAAAAGTCAGTATAGAGCTTACTTTGCTCTGGCCATTATAGCGAAGCGATGATAATTGATATAATCAGGCGTTACTTTGCGAATATCCATACTTATATAAAAATAAATAATTAATATAATGGTCCGACGACATTGGAAGGATCACTGGATGAGGAGAGCGGAGGACCGAGCAGCGTGACACGCCCTAAGGGAGACTTACGTCCAGCAGTGGACAACTCGTATACCTACTGCGTGACACCACTCCACGACTACCAGTTACGTGCAAAGCGAAACATCGCTTAAGGGCCTCTTTCACCATGTCTGAGTAAAGTTACAAGTAATCAGTAAACTCCTGAGTAAATGCAGAAAGCAATTTCACAAAGTCCTAGTAACGTTACTCGGCGATTAAACTTGTCCGTAATTTACTTGCAAGTCAGAGTGTTGAGTATCTGCTTTAATCGACATGTAGTGATATTTTAATGTTATTTTGATATTTGTATTTTTTTTATGTACACGGCTCATTTTATCCCAGTCATATTTAATTTTTAATATCTTCTTAAGACATTAAAACTCCACCCGATCAGACATTAAACTGCCGCTCATACTTTTCCACGCTATTTCTTTATTTTTCCACTTTCTAATACTTTGTTTTTATTTTAAAACGTGCCAGTTTATTGATATAATGCATAAACGCATTATATCAATTAAAATATCTCTTTCACTCACAATAAAATTAGCACTTCATTCTCGTTTATATCTTTCAATTATTATTAATACTTACTTTCGTCCACAAAAGAAGATACATCTGAAAAACATTTAAGAAAAGTTGGCCGACGCGACTAACGGTCTTAACAGGCAACAACCGTACCCGTTACAGCACAGAGGCGATTACGAAGTGTCAAAATAAGTCAAAAATGTCAAATGTCTTAAAAATCATTCCGCTAAGGGCCTCTTTCACCAAGACTGAGTTAAGTATCAATTAACTACTTGACAGATAAAACTATCGAGTAAATTAGTTCCATTTTACGGTTCTCGGACTTTGTGAAATTCCTTTCTACATTTACTGAGCGATCAGCATACTCGTAACTTTACTCAGACGTGGTGAAAGAGAAAAAGGTAATTGTAAGGTAACTTTACTTAACATGATAGTTTTATCAGTTAAATCGGTGAAAAGGCCCTAAGAGTAAATTGTATGGAGGGCCAAATATAGTTATCAGTTCTGAACAAAATATCTAATTAATACCTTCGGCTAAGTGTCTAAATTATAAAGTTTCATACATATGAGAATGCACTATACAACGAGATCGAACAATAAAGTTAAGAACACACACACACACACACACATAGCTTCACGCCAGGTCCCTTGTACGCGGCAAGCAGAGCATACTTGACTAGCTTCTTCATGCAAACACGCCGTTTCGAATTGTATAATATGTGTTTTATCAATCTTGCATTCTTTCTAGATGACCGAACCATCTGAGCATTTCTTATTTTTTACATTGAGATTTTCTTTCAATCCCACTCTTGATCACAATATTATCAATGCGGTCCGCGAGCGTTATTTACAAAGTATAAAGTTAAGAAAACAAAGCAAAATGGGGTAATCGACATTGTTATCGTTGCCGATAGCCACGCTGAAATCATAAATAGCTTCAATCCCATTCGTGAACCGCCGAGCATATCTGATAACGAATTGCGATAAGAGACCATACCTGATTCACAACTTCACTAACTTGTGCCCAGTGTGCGGCTTGTCAATTAAACGGTGATATATTATATTTTACAAAAATTGTTTCATATTGTGCTGCTGAGAGGTGACTTAAAGTTATGTAGTTGCGGATATGTATCAATCAAGTGTATATTATATACTAGCTATTTGCATGTAATCTTTGTACGTCGCTTTTTCATAGCGTCATACGTAAGGCTCTCAAACATTCTCTAGATCAACACCCAGTTACTTAATTCTATTTGCCATATATTACGGGGTATTGAGGAGACCTCTCCATGGATACAAGTCGGTTGAAGGGAGTCTGATATGTATATACAACCTCCCGCGATTACATCTGAGACTAATTTAATGGTTATTATTATTGCCTCCTATTTAGGTACGTCATGGGACCTAATATCGTCGGCTAATCGTGGGTGCATGTGTTCTTTTGTCTACCCTTTCGGGGATATTAATTTATTTTAGGATATAATATTTAAGCAACTTTGTAAAATTGTCATTTTCAGTCTAGGCGATCAAAAGGCAATGGTGACATGAAATGGTAAACATGCGTTGGGAGATGTGGTGGTATGCAATAGTAGCGCTACAGCTACGCTGTCTCGCGCAGCGCGTCGCGCCCACTGCCTGTGACGAGGACGCCTGCCACTGTGATTCCTTCACTAGGCTCATATGCAACTGCACGTCCGACACCAAGGTTAGTGTGATAATACCTTTTATTTATTAGGTATTATTGTGGTTCTGTATGTGCGTTAAATATCCAGGTATAGTGTTAATTCTATAAACCTACACAGTTTACGAAGATAGTGAAGTTCTGCCCCATTCCTCTTATTCGCTTTAACGCATTAGCTTAAACGTATTATTGTTTTATTAATCTTATTTGGAATATTTGAACGTATAGGTTGTGTTACACTGACTTTGTATAGTTAAGAATTGTATATTTTTCGTGACATATCGTATTCTAACCACACGGCATATTAATTATTTGATTTACATTTTTTGGCAAAATATAAAAATATTATTCTATTACAATAACTTTTATTGCTATTTATTTATGAAAATATCAAATAACTTGAACATGTTACGAACGAATATTCGTATATACTAAGAATACATACTTATAGCTAGTCGTTAGTATATACTAAGTATGCAAATTAAAATCATAAAATAATAATTTAACTTTCTCTACAGTAAATTTTAAAATTAACTATATATTGAACGGACCTTAACAATTTCAAAACAAAAACAAAGAAATTGGCCTTACCCCGACAATGACCCATCTCATTCTGTCAATATCGTAATGTATGAGAGGCATATTCAGTACTCGTTTGTTAAAATAAACAGACTAAAGAAGTTCTTCCATAGTTTGTACTCAGCAAGCGCATTATAAAGATTTGTATGAATAGGAAACGGTACTCTGAAATTTAAGATTCAAAATTTAGCTAACGTTGCCCTCAATTTTTTACTAATATATTCAATAAGTTTACCTCAATTAAATCTCGTTTTGTACAACGTCGATGGACAGCGAGACCACAATCAGAATTAAACAACAATTATAATGAAATTATAAATAAGCAGCAGCATCTCTACTTGTACAGTGTACCTTCCATCCCTGCTAAAAGTACTAGCAACATATACGATTTTATTCACTTGTTCCAGCAATACATTATCAACCTTAACTCTTGCATCGGTTCTGGTTTCGTATCGTTCAAATATCATTATTTTGGTTTTCATCGAATTTAAATGTAATATATAAACTTCCAAAAATAAATTAAGAAGAATTAATGTAAATTTTAAATTGCTGATAAAATTTTATTTCACTTTGGCGGGATGTTCACTTTATTTAATATGCTACAAAATATTATTTTTCAGGAGTTAACACTTCGTCCCGACGGCGCATATCAAGTGCCATCCACCGCTACTAGCATCGTTGTTGACGGATGCGACCGCGTCATATTCCTGCCAGATACCGTGAAATATCTTTATCAACTACGTCTTATACAGCTACAAAATATAAATTATATCGTTATTAACGAACGGGCCCTCTTTTGGAATCCTTTCTCTAGGGACAGCGAGACGAACCCAGGAATTAGAATTATAATCGATAACAGTACAATTAACGAAATTTCCTCATACGCCGTTCAAGGTCGTGTCAACGATATTATTATAAGTGATAGCAGAATTAATATGCTTAAGCCTTTCGCGTTTTCTAGTCTGACTGGTGTTAATACTATAGAACTTACAAATATTATATTCGACACGGTAGAAATACAAGCATTCAAGAAATTCACTACTACAAATTTTATAATAAGGGGAGGAAATGTGAGAACGTTACCGAGCCGCTTCTTGTCCGACGTCGAAGTGACCAGTCTGTTCCGAATCGAGGGTGTTACGATTGAAAACTTATCTAGTTTAACATTCCTTGTCAATTTACCAAAGAAAGTATCGATAGAACGTAATCTAATAAAGACAATTAATGGAGACGCATTCCATATCACAGCGAGGGGCCCCATCACATTCCGAAATAACACCGTAGGAACAATTCAAAATGGTGCATTTTTCGGATTTACTGCAGACATGGATGTGGTATCTATTATGGGTCGCCAAGAACTTTTAGTAGACAACAACACAATAAATGTAGTGTCCCCTATGTCTCTCTTGTACAATAGCACTACGCTGACTCTTCGCTTAGACGGACTTAACCTGAACTTGTCTTGTTCTTGCGGTCTGGCCGAAGATTGGCGCAAGGTTACAAAGGAACAAGGAGGTATAATAAACTGTCTATATGAACTGGATGAGCATTACATTTCGTTACCAACTTACGTTGACAGCCGATGTGGCACATTCAAAAAAACTTTTTGGATATTTGTTATAATTGGGATTTCAATTGTTGCGGTCGCTGTGGCCATAGTGATATTCTTTATACTACGAAGAGAAAAAGAAAAGAAGAAGAAATTACAAATAGTAATGCCCGACGGTAAAACTTACAGAGAGACAGAATTTCATATAGTCGTTGAAAGAGCTGAACTACTTACAACTGATTTATAGCAATAGATATCTTAGAAAGTACATCGATATGAGTCGCCAGTAGGTTAACAAAATTAACCAATCAGTATAAAGCACCCGGTTAAAGTTTACACAGTGTATCTACCTCAACGATTACTCCGACATTAGTGCCAATTTTAGTGTTATATGTTTTATAATTAATGTATCAAGACTATATTGTCGATTTTGAGACTATTAAATTATTATATTATGTAGGTCACGAGATCTTTTCTGTGCATAGCATTTTAATATCTCGTATGGTATGTTTTTGTGTAAATTGTTTAGAATTAAGGTTTAAAATAATAGCTTAGCCACAAAGGGCTTTAAATGAATTAAAAAATCAAACCAGTAGGAAAATATTTTTTAATAAAACCTAACCTATATTTCATTCTACATGGTGTTTAATGTGTAAAACGTAAGGCTTAGCGAGTTTTCACTTTCTTAATATCTTAACAGAAATGCTCTGCGATTTTATAGTCTAATATGTGAATATTATGCACATCATTTAAATTGCGAATGTAAAATGGAAAGTAAATTAATTTTAATTATTACAAGTATGTATCAAAACCATATATGGTATTTTCGAAGGTATAGGGTATCATGCGCAATATAAAGTACCTATATAATAAGCGATGTTGTGATGTCTCATGTGCGTCTCTGTCTCCAGGTCCTGTGAGGGTCATCTTTATGGCTTCAACAACCGCCTCACAGAAATAAATTAATTGCCCTACAAACACGTCTCTATCGCTTATAGGCAAAGGAAGATAATATGTAAAATATTGAACTCTGTGACCTTAACCGATGACGCTATAATGTTCCTACATTCAATTATATTATATTTGTGATCAAATCAATTAGATTTCTACTTATCTCTTGTTATTACACTTTAATCTTAAACGAAGTGGAAGTTAATGAACACATAAATATATCTAAGACAGACGGTTACCCGAAGTTTCTATTGCGTCTGTAATTGCTACGAAATAAGTTTAATCGAATTAGATAGGTATACGTAATAGGGTTTGCAATCCCGCAGTATTTTTTTTCGAGCTGGAAATTTGCGGGAATTTAGCCGGGATCCCGCTGGAATTCCCGCAAAAGATTAAAACATTCTTATATATGAATATAATTTTTTTTTACTTAAGGTAATTATAAACGGTATTTAAAAATAAAACAGATACGCTTAATATACGTAAAACTGTGTTTATTAACTATTAATTAACAGAAATTAGTCAGGGATCAGGGGATTCAGATACCTACTAAGTTAGTATTACTAACAATAAACAAACAAATTGTAACTTATACATAGACTATTGTCATTCGTAATGATTATTTACTTAACGTATACTTTTTACTTGCTGTTGTATTACCAAATCCATAAAAGTCTACTAGAAATTAAGAGATCAATTGCACCGACAAAATAATAATTAATCATTGTTAATTTGTAAAACCTACTATAAGTATGTAAAAATAAGCATAATATAATGAATCAGAAATAACTTCGTGTTAAAAAAACGAGAAGATAAATCACAAATCATAAAAATAAAAGTAACTTTTTGTAAACCGTTGCCGAACGGACATGTTCTGTTAGTTCCAAAAAAAATCCCGCGCCGGATTTATCGCACAAATGTGGGAATTCCGCAGTCCTTATAATCATGCGGGAACGCAGAATGCGGGATTGCAAACCCTAATACGTAACTTATATTATGAAGAAACATAACCTCGTAGGAACTTAGCATCCTCCTCTACATGAGCAGCGTTCATTTATTAATAACAGTTGAAACGAACGAAAAATTTTGGACTATTATATACTGAAATTTAATATTGATATTATTTTTGAATTCCTGGTTTTTGTTTTAAATGTTATATTTTATTATAATACACATCTTATACCTAACGGACCCCGGGTTTCCGCGTTCAATTGTGAGGAACAACCGGGAATAACGCTCTGATGATGATGATGACATATTCTTATACCTAACACAAAACAGTTGGCGATTGTGGCTGGAAATCACATGAGTGTGAATCGAGCCTTCTATTATTTGAATGCTACGCTTTTCTGCCAATTTAATTTTCAATTGACGGTATATTATTATTTGTCGTTTGATGTATGTATTTTATGTTATTACACGAGCCGAATTACTAAATACCAAATTATTATATAGCAACAGCACTCAAGTGTTGTACTAGATAATAAGTCTACTTTTTAATAGGATAAGAAAACGAGAAAACATAGCTCTCCTAATGGTAAGAGACAACCATGGCCTACTGCATTGCTGTTCTATATACAGTCTACATAACCCTCGTGAACATGGCGACGGAATAGGTAAGGCGGTGGATCACTCTACCACCAGCGGCATTGCTGCTAATGGCGCGGTTGACCTCAGCTCACCTCTCGAGAACTGCCTTTTAGGCAAGTAGAAGGTCTATTTTACACTGGGGACCTGAACCAACACTTTACTATGAACTCCAGCTAAACATAAAAACTTACACAACACAACAGGACCAAAACCTATTTAGGCGCTATTTCACCGTGGTATATCACAATTATACCCCGTAAAGGTTGGCTGGATCTTTTTGATGTCACGCACAGAAGTCACAGGACTTCTTATGTCTAAACAGTACAAACCCTAGGCTATTTAACGCAATATAAAACTACATCTAATAAAATAAAAATAAGCTTTGAAATTTGCTACATATTACTTACCTTGCAAACGCTTGTTATAAGTATTTCCTGCAAACTCACTGCCATAGCAGTCTTCACCAACGAAGAATCTATCCAGCAATAAGTAGTTATAGAAAACTATTCTGTGAAGCTTGTGCGTTTGCCTGATTACACGCTAACGATGATCCTAACTATTTTAAATGTACACGAGTATTAATATTAGTTATTTATTTATTACTTACTTACTGATGGAGCTCATACACTTTGTATCAAATACGACAATATGTAACATCATTCCAATAAGTTTGTGATACTTTTCTGCTTTTTCGGATTATTGCACTTTTGTAGGCACTTATAACTATGCGACCGAGTGCGGAGCAATCCCGGATATGTAAACACCTATATTGATGTTTAGGCGATAGGTGTATCTTACAGGAGGAGAGGCCCAGCATTAGACAATAAATGTAGTGAAGAACTTTCATCTTAAATAATTAGGTTTTTCATTACTGAAATTTTATAATGTACAAGTAATTTCAGATATCAGCGATTGATTACCTACTTTAAATATATTAATCATCAAATGTTAACCCAATCAATTAACGGCTTACCTGACATGTATGCTGTGCTTACGTTACGTATATTTATAAAATATTGCTTACAAGGTGGTGTTTAACAGAACACATGGAGGTATAAGTTTACACGTTTCGTAAAACAAATCCTGTTGTCTACGGAGGTATCCATCGGGAACAATGGCGGAAAGCTGAAATGATTGTGACGAAAACGATGCTGCACGTTTAAACATGAACCCTCACCCTAGGCCACATAAAGGTATAGCTTGATCCTCGTGGTCCGTGGGCCCGAGTACCCCAGCTATAAAAAGTTTGAATCCCGAACACGGTGCAGCATGAGTCATGAGTAGGCCACTTACCGCAGCAGGGGTAGGCCGTCGAGCACATGATGCACCGTGGGCGGTGAGGAGAGATGCAGCCCTCTGGTGAGGAGCAGCGCCTCGCTGCCGTCCTCCCCCTCCACCGCGCCCACCGACATCGCCAACATTTGCACCTCCACGATCGTTGCTACATCATACAAGTTACTCATTACATACTACACTTTGCTCGCCCCGCTGCCCGCCCGCCGTAAGTAATCACAATATATTCGAGAACCTCCTATTTGACCGATTCCATTTTAATAAAATTAGGTTGAATTACAAGTTGTAACTTTACATTTGAAATAATGAAACCAAATATAAAATACATAAGTGCTTAATACTTTATTTGAGGCGGAAAACCAAAAATTGTAGGTTTCGAAGACGACCATTTAACTTAACTCAATTGTTTATGTATTGTTAAAATAACAGAACGTTTTGCTTCGAAGTTAACTATGTAATGATATCCAAGCCAAACATAATAACACACACACACACACACACGCACGCACACACACACACACACACACACGCACACGCGCACGCGCAAGCGCACGCGCACGCGCGCACGCACGCACGCACGCACGCACGCACGCACGCACGCACGCAC
>DVZL01000627.1:0-21860 GCA_018236625.1 Lasaia peninsularis
TTGTTGCTAAGATATTTTTATTAATTAACTAGCAACAAAACTCTAGCAAGCCTATCTCTAGTAGCCTATGGCGACGGACTTGCCATATTTCTCAATCTGGGACCTCTTGTCATTAGATAATCCTGGATAATAAAGTATATACTTCTGCCTATCCCTTCGAGAATATGGGCGTGACAGTATTTTTTTTATCGCTTTAAATGTAATATATTGTTTACAGACAGAACACAGAAGGTGAATACGCCATGTTAGAGCACGAGTCTGTACGTGGTGTTATTGAGTCTATGAAAGTGGTGACGGCCAGTAACTCGGAGAGGGTGGCGCGATTCGCTTTCGAATTCGCCAAGAGGAATGGCAGAAAGAAGGTAAATCATACATAATTTGACGGAAAATTATATGTTCTATTAATAAAGACAAGTGCGAGTTGGTCTGTCTGTACCATCTATACAAATAAATAAAATTGGAGTGTCTGTATTATTAAAATAAACGCCTTTCACTAAAGGCTTACGTATGTTTACAGGTTACATACACCAAAATAGTATTTTTAGAATTTTTGTCTGTCTATCTGTCTGTACCCGCTAATCTCTGAAACTACTGGACCGATTTTGAAGGGACTTTCACTGGCAGACAGCTCATGTAATAAGGATCGGCTAAGGATACTTTAATTTTAGAAGTTTATGTTAGAAGTTATGAAATAATAAAATAAAAACGCGGACGAAGTCGCGGGCACAGCTAGTTATTTATAAAAACAGCTAAAAAATATGACTATTATATATACGGGAGCATCCTTTATTTTTTTCTGTATTTAGTATTTGTTGATATAGCAACTACAACCGAAATACATAATCGGTGAACATTTCAACTGGTGATAGACAGACGGACAGCGGAGTCTTAGTAATAAGGTTCCGATTTTACCCTTTGCGTAGGATTACTGAGTATAACAATGCTAAATTAAAAAAAGACCTTAGTTACTTCTTATCACAACATCTATCTGCCAACGAATATCCCATCAAAATCGGTCCACTAATTCCAGAGATTAGCCAGTACAAACAGACGAGTAACAAAAAACTGTTATTTTGGTATATGTACTGGTGTATACATACATATGAATTTGGTAAAGTGGCATTATTCAAAACAGACACAATTATTTTATTTATTTGTATGAATACGTATTAAAAAAAACATATATTTATTAAGTACCTATTTAATTACAGGTAACTACTGTTCACAAGGCCAATATTATGAAGCTCTCGGACGGTTTGTTCTTGGAGACCTCCCGTAGAATGGCACAGGAGTACCCCGATATAGAACACAACGATATGATCATTGACAACTGCTGCATGCAGTTGGTTGCTAAGTGAGTATATTCTCAAATAGTTAAGAGACAACACTTACTGTTGTAGACGTGTAAAGAAAGTTTTTCCGAGTCAACTCGGTGACCCTAAAAATGAAATTTTGTAGCAACATATTCTGTTAACCTACAAATCCGGTACTTTGTAATTGAATTTAAAAAAAGAAACCAATTTTTAAGCACTTTGAAAAGAAGTAAGTTCTCGTCTATATTTTGTCGTCGTTCGTTTAATTTCCTATACTAGTTTTGTTTTATAGCTCATACTTTTGAAGCTGGTCCCATATTATTTGTTAGCAATTAGTTCGATAACTTTTGAAATATGAACAAACCTAAATGACAATCAACTTGAATTCTATTTTTTTGTAGTCTTACTTTTTCAAATTTTTAGTAAATGTACTAACTTCCTACGCTAAACTCTTGTTTTAAAAAAAATAGAAATATCAAAAACACGTGTATTACCCGTTGGTAACAAATATAAATACGCGTCGCCTATAATTATATTAATGTGTACTTCCAGACCACACCAGTTTGACGTGATGCTGATGACGAACCTGTACGGCTCCATTGTATCCAACGTGGTGTGCGGTCTGCTGGGCGGCGCGGGACTACTGTCCGGACGGAACTATGGAGACCACTTTGCCGTGTTCGAACCCGGTACCAGAAACACTGGTGAGTTGTTTTTTTTAATAATTTCAAAGCTATTGCCCGCGGCTACACCCGTACATATTCACATTAACTTTTTTTTTCACTCTTTAGGGGGTAGATTTTGAAAAGTACTTTATTAGTAGATGCCTACGTCATAAGAAGTTTAATTTTAAATTTCCTATCTGAACTTCTTGCTTGCCATGCAGCTCTTAAGAGGCCAATTGTCACTAACACCGCGACCGAACCTTGGTGGTAGTTTTGCGACGGCTCGCCCGTTTTGATACCGCCTTTGAAAATATTTCTGCAATTTATTGGCAACACCGGAAATCGTGTCGAAAGGCGACGTATGATATAGGTCTATGAGAAATATTATTCCTATCAGTAGGAAATTATTTTGCATATTTATTTTTCAAGTATTCTACACTTACACTACACTTCTGTGATTGGAAGTCAATAGACTTTGACGCACAAGGTCTTGGGTGAGAATCCCGGATTCTATAAGTTTTAAGTTTATCTGAAAATTGAAAGTTAGATTTCATGAAACACAATTAAATAATAAATTTATAATTTCAGGTACCGCCATAGCAGGTAAGAACATTGCCAATCCGATCGCAATGATCAACGCATCTATTGATATGTTGGAGCACCTCGGACACTTCTACCACGCTGACCTGATCAGGAAAGCCGTGGAGAAAACTATCAACGTAGACCGTGTACTTACCCCTGATGTGGGGGGCAGCGCGTCCTCTACTGAAGTTGTGGACAACATCATGTCCAACATTGGACGTTGTTAGTTTAATGAGCAAGTAAGAATAATAATGTAATTGTAGATTGTTTTTTTACACAAAAAATACTGGTTGGTAATTTACTTAAATACTAAACTCAAATTGTAACTATGAAAACATTTCAATTAAAAAAAATCTAAGATGTTTTTTAAAAAACAATAATTAAAAATAGTGTCATCAATTCGATACTTTGGTAATATCGTTATTACCAAAGTAAACAATAACAATTAATAATAACAAATCAAATAATTAAGAATAACAAAACAAAAGTATGTGTGGTGGTGCAGGTTTTTGATCACATTTTTTTGATGACGAAGTAAGTGATAATTCTATGAGGGCAATAAAGTGCCAAACTTGGAATGTTACTCAAAAGTTTCTCCATATTTCACTCTGCCAATGACAATACCTTTTACAATTTTGTATTTATTTTTTAGCAAAATTTTACATTTTAAGTTGTTACCAAAAATGTAGATAATTCTTATTAGAAAACAGTGCAGTCAATAACTTTTAATACTTTTACTGTTTAGTGTACTGTTTTAAATGTTTATTATTCTCACCTTCATGAGTAGTTGCATTAGTAGTAAGAATATTTGAAAAAATCGTACAATATTTACGTCTATTTAGTTTTTTGAGCTTCTTCTCCTTGTCAATGTTTCAGACGCCATTTTCTCTAATCTTTTGTTTTTTGCATATTGTGACATTTTGAGAATTCAGTAAAAGTAAGGAATTTATTTAGAAATATCTATATTATTCTCTCTTTTGAAAGTAATTTATTGAAGTCGTATTTATATAAATACATTAAAATACTTCGTAAGAAATATATTTTTTGAATTTTATCACTTTTATCTATATAATGTAAAAATAAAATTAGAAAATTGATTTTAATATTTCCACTGTTACTTCAAACCAAAAACAGTACATATATCCACTTGAGTGCATTTTATGTGAACAGTAAAAAGCACAATGCTTGTCTGAGCGCACGAATTACTTGAATATTAATATTGAATCTGTGTTAGGTTAATATTAAATACATTTAATTGTTTATATGTAAAAAAAAATGTTAACCCGTCTGTAACAAAGTTACCTTACGTATTATGTTATTTATTTTAGTTGGTAAATTATAAAATTTAAAAACTAAATGTTTTTTAATACACTTAGATGCTAATATAGAAAATAACCTAAATATGTACTCCTCTCCCTTTTCTCTTCGACGATATCGGCGTGACAGTATTCATTTTCTATCAATTTATATAAAAATTTTCCAAACCCATACAAGCCTACCTAAATATAACTAACTCGGCGATAAGGTTCCGAAACACTCGGTTTAGGACTACCTTGCCATCTGCCATAATATCTGGGTGTCCTGGAGAATACAGCAATACTAAATTCTGATCTGAATCTGAATTATGAAGAAATTGGTGACAAAAACAATGCTTAATAACTTCTTAATCGATCCCTCATCGCTAAGGATATATACCTAGCCAGTTTCCAGCGGGCGGGTGACTGCGTCAGACCATTTACTTTCCAATTCCTTGAGCCAATTATTTACCCATTTGACCTACTTTTATTTGTTGTCTAGATAATCATAGAGCATCCTTACGCAGATGGAATTTTTAGTTGCAGCTTATCAAATTATGCGATTCAATTAGGTTGAAACTTCCGTTAGGCTGACAATTTTCTGAACTTGACCAGAGTTGAAAAAATAAGGGTAGTTGTAATAAAATAAAATTTGGGGTATTAACGATATATTGATACATTGTATTATTCACATCGTAGTTTGGATATGACATAGAGTGCGCGCTCCTCGCTTTATACTTAAACCTATCTAATATAAAATAATATTTAATACAAAAAAGTACAAAATAAATGCGGCAATATTAAGACATGTTTTTATTTCATCTGTGATTTTGACGCCGTTATGGCAACACTGAATTGTTTCCAGTGTTTAAAATGTTCAAAACGAATGTCAAGTTGTAGATATTTGCTAAAGAGAACATTTAATTACTCTCTTGTTTGGAAAATAACTGAAAATGAACATTTTTAAAACGCGATATTCAAAAACTTCTAGAATGCCTGGCAAAACTGCACACGATAGATGGACAAAAAAGACAGAACGCCTTCCTTCCTCTCTAAGCTCTTGTACCATACCCCTAATTAAACATCTTTCGATAAAACATCCCTCGTTCGCGAAAATATGTCGCACATTCTATAAAAACTGGCGCAAATTGAATACTTTGGTCTTTTGTTGTATGTAAGCGTCCTTCCAATATGCTTTCCTGCAAACTAATATAAAAAAGAAATCACACTTATGCGATAATCTTGGGCCATTTTGTGTGTTTTGTCATGTAGAATCTACTGTAGAATGAGACACAAATATGTATCTCATTCTTTAACATATATGATGAAAGAGATAAAGAGTGACAGTGACATTAAATGATAAAAATATATTTAGAAATAGTCAGTTTAGAAATAGTGACAGTATTTACATTAAAGTATTTCAGCTACTTATTAATTCGAAGGAATATATACGAGCGTTATTATTTTATACCAAAAAAAAAATAAGTATCTGGAATTTATAAATAAAAATAAAAATCTGATGATATTTTTTTGTTCAAATACCTTAGGCATCTGACTGACGGATAAAATTTGAATATCATATACAGTTTAAATGCTGGCAAGAAAAAAGTTAATCGATTATAATTTTAAAATTTTGGCAAAGTCCAATTCTAATAAGTTCCGATTTTGGCTTAATTGTTACACAATATTATAATTTAGATAAGTTTGAAATATAAATAATATTTAGAAGTGAAATCGCGCTAATTTTTGCGAAGCGAATAAAAAAGTGAGTTATTTGACTAAAGAATTTTTATTCATTCAATTTTCTAATTCTGTTCATTAAATGTCATATTAATTTTTAATGTAATATCGATCAAATGGCAAGTTAGAAACAGACATTTTAAAATGATACCTATATAAACTAATTAACGCATTTATTTCATAAGCGATCGCGGATTAAAAAATAGCGCGATTTATAAATAATTTGAATAAAATAATACTATTTTTTCTCATTTCATGAGATCGTCAATATTAGAATCAGTCCATCAAGAAGAGTCGTCACAGAATATTTTAAATAATTTCTTTTGTTCCCCTTTAATATTTTCTTTGTTAGAATTTTTTTTAAATATATTATAAAACGTCAATTTCGATTAATTATATTTTAGTTAAATATTTAAAATCCTTTTTTTCATAATATAGTTTTCTTTTCAAATAAATATCTAGTGAACTTTTCAATGACAGTTAGTAAAATAGACATAAATTGATACATAATGGATAATAATTATTATTTATCATTATTTAGTTTAATTATTATATTGTATCCATTCAGATGCAACCAGTTTTTGTTTACTTATTTAATAATATATTAGACTACTTAAGTTATGGGTCTCGATTACTCCTGATTATATAGCAATTTATTGATTCTTAATACATTTTTTATTAATAATCAATAAATAAAAATGTTTGCTATTATTTTAAGTCACAAAGATGAAACAATTTATACGAGTACCATTGAACTGAGCCAACCGTTTTAAGGCAAGTTACAATAATTAAATTAAAGAAGATATAATAAGGAAACTTATAAAAGGAACAAACACCTTTCTTTTTATTTGCTCGATGACAATATATTTTAGAAAATTATTTAAAATATTCTATAACTCACGTAAATAACAATAACCTAAAACTAATAAAAATGTGTCATAGTAAAAATAAAATAAAAATGAGATTCAAAATCTCAATATTAAAAATAATGCCTGCATATTTTTTCTCAATTTATTTGAATTGTAAATTGTGATTGGCGGAAAAAAAATTATTATAGTTCCTTATTTTTATAGGTTTTTTAGCAAACCTGCTCAGGTTTGCTCGAAACGGAGGTTAATATGTTCATTTTTAACCAATTGGAATTTTAACATTTTGTGTATTTATATTTAAAATACAGACACAATCAATAAAAATACAACCAACGTTTTAGAGATTTCTTTAACGACTAGATCTATCAAAAAAACGAACTTGACTCAAATTTCCATGAGCATGTCATATTCAACGCACATCGCATTCTTCTCTTAAATCAGAAAACATATTTCTGAATCAAGGTTTCAATCGTATTTATTTATTCTCAATTGGCCATTCACAAGTTACGAATCAATAAATATACAAGCATTAATAGTGTCATTGTGACATAAACCTGGTATTAATAAATAAATTGCAATAATTATTATTCAATAATAATTGTGATAAAAAACCTAAACTAAAAATATAAAATCCGCTTAGAGGGTAAATTACAATATAAGTCAATGGCATCACAATCACAGATGTGTATAAAAACGATAAAACTATCATACAAATCACATTTATAATTAAATTATAACAGTTAAAAATCACAGGTATTCCACAGATCATTATTCTTAAAACTATAGGTAATAAGAAACTTTCCACGGTTATAAAACGCCGCAAAACGCGTTTAAACGTTGCCAAAGATTCCATGAAACGCTCGTCGCCTATGGCATCGACCACACCCATACAATTTGTTCCTAGAAATTTTCTAACAAATTGAACACATTCGTTTTCTAAATATATAGATGCCATAGTATTGCTATAGTAAATAATACTGAACCTTAAAGAGAGCTTAAACTTAACAATAAATAGTCGAATTAAATTAAATTTGCTTAAAACAAACCGTGAACAGTCGAATTCATATAATAAATCAGTACTTGAAAAAGCGGTGAACAAAAATGCCGAAAAAACAAACGGCGATCGCGCGCATACTAATCTAACACTAATACGACATATTACGCGCCCGAATACTATAATTACGCACGTAACACAATGCGTAATACGTGTATTATAACGCATTTTACGCAAAGCGTATGAATACACAACCCACGTCAATAGAGAGCCTTGACGCCTTTTAAGAAAGAAGATACACAGAAGAATTACGCGCGTAATAATAGTATTTACGCGAAACGCGGGGCGCGCGGGGGATACGACGATTAAATTTAAAAAGGACATCAATGGAGCGGAAACGTGCACGATTTCCGCTTTTTCACCGTACTGACGTGGTTTTAAAGGTTAAGGGCAGTGCTGCTTTTTTGGTTTCTTCAAGTGTTCATCGTCAACGCCAGATTTCGAAACCTATGGTCAAACAAATATTATTGCGTAGTCTAATCTATTTCATAGTAGTGCCCCGGTGGTTAGCGTTTTTTTGAACAGGCAACGGGCAGTTTCGAAACCCACCACGTACCAATGAGTATTTCTAACTAAAATTCTCCGTTTTATGGTGAAGGAAAACATCGTGATGAAACACGGATTCGGTGTATTCGAAATCGACAAAGGTTAGGATTAGGACTAATTGCAATTGCAGAAGTCAGATGGCAGTCTCTTTGTATAAAACCTGGTGCCCTTGTCAAATTCCCTAGAGAAGGTCGGTGGTAAGTGATAATTGAGGCCATGGAGCTCGCCGAAATGTATATAAAAAACGCATAGTGTGACACCCTGTGACGATGTTTGAGACTAACGTAAAATTTTATTTCACACAAATTAATTATCGGCCACGTCCAGATAGATGTCTCAATCTAAAGAGTCGTCAAAATCTAAGGTTGCCATATGGTAACAGGGGATATGCATGTTTATTTTGTTTTTAATATTTCAAGTAAGTAATTATATAACTGAAAAAAATATAACACTTGCAAAATAGTGATAAATAAGCTAAAAAAAATACCTGGATAAATGACTAATTAATGGCTTAATAAATTAGTCATTTATCACAAAAAATAACTGTCCAGAACTATCATATTAATCATATTCCTCTTTCCACCATGAAGCTATCTATCTATATATCTATTTCTCTTTCTAACGTTGGGTGTTACCGCTGACAGGCATCAGTTTGTCTCATTTACTCAATGTGTACACTAACCTGATAGCGTCAATAACCCAAAATTGATGTGTTACTGTTTACAATTTGTATTATGCGTGTAATATACATATAAACCTTTGTATTGAATCACTCTAATAAAAAAAACCGCAACAAAATCCGTTCGGTAGTTTTAAATATCTAAGCATGCATAGGGAGAGACAGCGGTAATATTGTTTGATACTATGTAATAATATCTTATTTACGCACTAAAGAATAACGTAATTTTAAACATCCTACACACTTGCCTAACTTTATCAATATTCATTGCACTTTTCATACAAAAACGAAGGTTTACGCAAAACAATTAGGTCGTGGAGCTATCCACATTTGCATTTTATATCTTGCCAATATTTGCCAATCTTCCATTCATTCATTGTCAATTTTCATTCATTAATTCCAAGTGACCGAACCATATTAGCATGCCCTTTCTCATTTTTACACCGACACTTTCTGATGTCACTATTACGAACGCGGTCCTCGAGTGTTACTCCACAAACTTCACGGACGTACGCATTTCGACCGCATTTATTTTACTTTTTATAGTTTACCCAACTCTCATTTACTTAAAGTAACTTTTGGGATAAGATAGCACGGAGTTGTGAATAGCTTGCCGACGTATGGTCAGTTAAATGTGTGTGTGTTCGTTTGAAAGAAAAAGAGAGGCTCAACATACCTCAGTATATCTCTCTCCCTTCAGAGATACGATCTTGTTATCCCGATAACGGACCAACTTCTTCGGTTCAATTTTTGGCGCCAACGGCTTGTGCTCTTTTGTATCCGAGTTTTTATCGACGTAAGAATATCTGAAAGTAAAAAACATTTTTTTGGAGTTGGATTCCCTTACAGTCCATATGCAAATAATGGTTGTAGCCAGTAATAATCCCGCGAAACATGTTTAGTAATAATACCGTCCCACCCATATCCATGAAGGAATAGACAGAAGTACCTATTTATACACCCAGGATTAGCCGGCGATAAGATAAGCCTCTCGTGATTTGACAGGAATATCGGATACAAAAAGTTAAACTTGTAAAGTTGCCCTACCCGGGAACCACAGGATCTTGTGTTTCAGATTTGGATACCTCCGATACTAAATCGGTCTAGTAAGACGATGTACTGTTAGTTATGTATATACATAATATAGTAATTGTATTTTGAGTAAATGACAAGTGGTTCAAACCGTAAAATGGTTAAAAGATGGTACCCAGCACACCAAATACATTGGCTCTATTTTGTGTAAAGGATGCAATGTAGCATAGCTGTTTCTGTTTTAAGTCCTGCAAGCGCTGCAAGAGGACAGCAGCTGGCGGATTTTTCAACCATAGCCGCCTCATCTTACAGATCTGCTTTAAAAATATTACGGAAGGTCATTAATCATCTTTCAAGTTACTATAGGTTTTGATTTGTAACGAGCGTGGAGGAAGCTAGGCAAATATTCAGGAATCGTGACTTTTGGCACTCGATACTCTCTCCCTACATCGCAAAGGAGCTGGCGTGAAGTGTATGTGTGTACATGTGATGTATGTGTAGTGTATGACCGACCTGGCGATGATCCTGTTCTTGAGCTCGCTGTCGTCGCAGCGCGGCTGGCGCGCGGCGGCGGCGGCGGCGGGCCCGAGCGCCTGTCCCTGCTCGCGGCGGTGCAACAACGTCGCGGCCGCGCGCTCCGCGTCGCCGCACGCGATCGACACGCAGTGCTTTATCTACGCATACGGACATATTTATTTTTATACTGTTTAATAACAAACTTACTATATAATAAGTAGACTTATAAGTTTGGGAAGGATCGAGAAAGAGAATTGACGTTTTTTTTTACAAGAATTAAATTTCGTTAATTTCTCAATATTATGTACACATTGAGTAAAATTAGATAATTTTGGAGGCATTTATGTATAATTTTGTTCAGTTGGAGATTTATTTCACGAAGATTCGTGTATTTCCTGCTGATATAAAATAAATTAAAAAATGTTGTGTAAATTGTTAAATTAATTGAAAACAATATTGTCACGGCCACATCCCCGAAGGAGTAGACAGAAATGAAATTAAATGAAAATTATTTATTTGCCGAATATATGTGTTAAAAAGTTGTTACAAAACAAAAGTGATTATACTAACATATTCTACCACAATGTGGGATGCAAATATTCTCACATAATTTATTTATTGTAATTAACTTATTATTCATAAACATTAATTTACATCCAACTCATTTGAACCTAGTCAACCAAAAACTACCACCGTTTCCAAACCAAGCCAGTCAGGATAAGAAAAAGCGAAAAAAACTCCCTTCTTTAATCAAATTTGAACTACCTATATCAATATTTAATATCCAGAACAAAAATGTATTTTAATTCGGTTAACAATTTTGCGGTTAAGCTCTAACGAAATTTGCTTTTGAAAATTTTAAAATTAAAAACAAATGATGTCATTTTTAAATATGTTTTAAGAAAAGGCTATAACCATACTACATGAGACCAACATGAAAGCCTCCTTACAAATTTCTTAGTTACAAATGGAGCTTGGTAAAAAGTGCCAATGATGGAAGTATTTAAAAATTATTTCTATGCCTAGATTTTAGGATATGCAAATAAAACTAAATTTTGAAAATTTTTTTCAAACGATAGCCAGTGTCCGGATTTAATTATAGTTAGTATATAACTCATATATTAGTTTAAATACAAAGAAACCAATAGCAATAGAAAACTTTCTGTAATAAATGTATACCTATATAAGCTCTGCCGAAGACTAAGTGTATTTCTTACCATTAGAAATCAGGTTGCTTCACCTACAATTTAATAAAAAAAAAGTTGCATTAAACCAAGTAGGTACATACCTCCATAGCGCAGGTGTTAGGAAACATCTCATGCAGCACGCGACACTGCTCGGCATATTCTTCCCCGTCAAGCAATGAACGACGCTCAGTAGATTCCGAGCTTTCGGAGTCAGTGTGCGATCTAAAATGTATTAACATTATATAAAAACTGAATAACTCTAGGTCTCAAACACATACAAAACTGTTCATAATATTTTAGGTACATTTTTGATGTGTGCGACAATGTGCAAGTCATAAAAACTCACCTATTAGTTTTAGTAATTGACGGCAGCATCTCACTCAGACTCTGCAATGTCAAGCTTATTTTATCGCTGCCCGCTGAATCATCTGGAAGTTTAGAAAATTAATTTTATAATGTTGTTTCACTCATCGGCGGCGGATTTTTAGATTTGCCGCCAATAGCATTTTCGAATTTCGCCGTTTATGCAGCCGTTGCAATTCCAAATTCGCAATCTTATGTTGTATGTAATCTTGTTCTAGCCCTATGCACCAAGGTGTAATTATGTACGAATTACTTTGAAACAAAGACATTTTGGGCCAGGTTAACCGCCCCCTTTCGATCTGCCGCCTGCCGCCCTACTGCGCTTCAGTTATAAACACAATTCAATATTAGATGAAGCATTCTTACTACAAGTACCCCCAATTATATTTTCTTTCACTTATCCTATTAATATTATAAATGCTAAAGTTTGTTAGTATGAAATATATGTTTGTTACTCTTACTACTACGAAAAAATTCAGGACGGATTTAGATGAAACTTTACAGCAATATAGTTTTTATATGAGAGAAAACATAGACTTCTTTTATAACCGCCTATATTAAATGCTTTTACGCAATTACGTAAAAATTCTGCCCTTTCATAATAATTCACGCGGGCGGAAAGCAAGCATGACATAATATTAGAATTGAATTTGGTTTTTATTTTTTGAAAGTCATTTAAATTATCATTAACTATTAAGGTAAAGTTTATATATTAACTAACAGATAAATATTTAATTACAAACATTATTTCATTTAAAATTATATTGTAGCTTTTAAAACCATCTGTAAAACAGTATATTTCTTATTAGATTTAGAATAAGTATTTTGCGAGTTATTTACAATGTGTAATATAATATAACTAAAGATTTTTTCATACTGGAACTTGAAATAAAACAAAGCAAATGAGTACTGTGAAAAATATAAGTGATGTGTTTTTTTCACTGTCCATCTCAATGTAGTAAATATAACATTAGTTGAATACAAACATCAAATAACGACATTGATTTATACAAGAAAAAACCTAATCCGTTTTAAATTAATACATCCCATACCGTGGTTGGACATTGTATCAGATCCTTCCTGCCTTGACAATTCAGCTTCCAACTCCAGAACCCAAGAGCAGACTAGACCCGGATCAATTGTAGCAAACTCAGGAATGTAAGCTGCCATCATTTCGATGAAACCTATAAAAGATGATAGTCAAAACTTTAAATTTATTTCTAAAGAAAGATGATCAAAATATATTGGTTCTTGGCTAAGTTAAAGGCAGCTAAGCATTGCTGTGGCTTAGTGTTAGTAACTGTCACATAATAAACAAATAATTTGCAATAAAACAGTAATAGTGTATAAATTGAGATGTAAGCTACCCTCTTTAAAAGTTGGATCAAATTGCACATTGTATGCAAAGTTTGAATAAAACCAGTTAAGTATTTTAATACTCCATCACAAATGCAATGTATAATTTACACATGTATTTTTAGGATTTGTTAAACATGATGACAGTAACATTGTGGTTTAATAACATTTTGGATGCAGAAAATTCCTTACACAGTTTAATGGTTTAATGTCCAGTCTTGAATTGGCAATGGACCATAGGCTTTATTGATGTCTACGATCTAAGATGTTACGCAAAACCTTTAAATCAATATTTTTGTGTTAGACTTTAGCAAAACAGGCATCTATGTGGAATTATTATTAGAACTAAATGATCTATTAATAAAAAAACATGCCAAGTGCGAGTTGACTCGCACACGAAAGGCTCTATACAATACTCAAAAAAAGGAAAAAAAAATCACATTTGTTATATGGGAGCACTCTTTATATATTTAGTTTAGTCTGTTTTTAGTATTTCTTACGTTATAATGGCAATAGAAATACAAAATTTGTCAAAATTTTCAATTTCTATCACGGTTCATGAGATACAGAATAGCAACAGACAGATGGACAGCAAAGTTTACAGAACCCTAAAAATGAATCACTGAATGTGATTCATCATCAAACAACTGTAACAAATTGTTCACATGTTTCTTTTATGTGTTTGTTAATGTTGGGAAAAAAAGGGATAATATAAATAAAATAAACTTTTCCTTTATAATTTTTACTATCAACAATCAATATCACTCAGGCAGGAATCTCAGTAGTATTTTCTCCAAACCTTTTAATTTGATACCCATATAAAGGAGTACATTAAAAATAACCAATTCAACATGTTGGGTTTTACGCCACGTTAGATTTAGAATGAAGTCATCATACTTTCCAAGCTGTCCTAAGAAAACCCTTTCATTTGATACCCATATTGTCAGAGTGCATTAAAAATAACAGGTCCACCATTTTGGGTGGTCCACCATATTGAATTTACAATGATGTCATAGTCAACACGCATTGTTATCACAACTAAACATGCTCATAAAACTTCACTTCAATTAGTTAAAAGATTTCTGCTTTAAATTGAGTTGTGAAATTACACCATATCATATGCATTGCATATTAAAGGTTTTTATAAAAAAATTACTTAAGGAGCTCAGTTAATAGTACACATCATATTATTATTATTCCATATTCAATCAGATGGACTTGCTGTTGGTAAATAAAACTCATCTCTTATAGACACCAAGGGTAGCATTTGTGTGTCAACTTAAAAGCCAGGGTGTAAAGGCTCTTACAAGAATAAATATACTGACTACCTTATTTACCATATCAGAACATGACAGAGGGGAGATTGATGTTTTCGTATCAGCAATAAATAAAATTATACCACCTAGTTTTGGCCATTGTGTGGATAGAAGCATGAAGAAAAAGTATTTGTAAGAAAGTAAGTTTGATATTTAATTTTTATAAACACAAGTGTTATAGGAGGTTTTAGTAAAAACTACTGTAATACTCAATAGCCTTTAAAACGTAACAAAATAATCATTTTATCGTGAGAAATTACACTCGACTATTTTGGGTGATGACAGATTAGAGGTTTGGTACCTATTCGTTCTTGATTTTATTGCGGTAGTTTAAATTCTGAGGTCAGATTTAAAAAGCTTGTATATACCTTCTACATCGAAGCAAGGATCCTGGGAAGCTTCCTCAAGAATAGAAATAACGTAGGATAATACTATTTCATCAATAACGTTAAGATTCGCTGATGGTATGTTTTTCTTAATAAATTGAAATAAACCCTCTTTCACTTGACTTTCTTGTTGTGCTATGGCACTCATTTTACACTAAAAACAAAGATTATAATATTAAATCAAAATGTTTTGCTCTAAATTACAATGTAACGTTACGCGTCGATTCACAAATTGAAAAGAATTTAATTTATGTATTTGGGACAGCCCTTAAATTAATTGTTTGTTACCTATTGGTACTTCCTCCTGTTTCAGTGAGGATATATTACTAGTTTTATTTGATTTTAAGCCGAAAATTCAATACAATCCGAAAACGACGGAAAATCAATACACAATTTAGTTTTTGTCAATATTCATCTGTCACTCTCGAATTTGGCATAGACATGCAAGTATACTGCCTTAAGTACTTATTTAATTTTAGTAGGTACCGTAAATACTACGTGCATAGGTACCTACTTAAAAATAACAAAACATAAGAAACATAACAAGTACACAACTCATGATGAAAAATATTATAATCCTAAAATCTTTTACACAAAAAAATAAAACGTCAGATAAACTGAAAATACTTACCTATATAGAAAGCTTTTTATTTAATGATTTTCGTTTTCGTTGTTAAGCGAATTGTTGTTGTGTAGTGTATATACTACTTTTCTACTCGACGGAATTAAAAAGTTATAATACAGCGTAGCACAGTGGCTGGATAATTACCAATTTTCAATTGAAGAGAATAAAAAAAATACCATCTTACAGCTAGTGATGTAAATATCATGAAACTGTAGAAGAGTTAATTCTGTACGATTAGGCGATTAAAAAATGGCAGCACAACACATTTTTGCATCCACCCAACCGTCCGACCGTCTGACTGTGTCTCTGTCTGTTTACCTATATATCTGTTTGACTGTCTGTCTTGTTTATCTAAGTACTATTTTCATAGTCATTTACTTAGATAAACAAAAGTGTCTCGGTCTCAATCTCGGTTGTTTAGTTTTCTATCTTAATTTCTACTATCTTCCGTTAATAGTTCATCTAGAATTTAGAAAACTACAATTAATTATATTATAAACGGAGGTTCCTAAATTTATTTCGTCTAATGTTAACTTTGAAAAAAGTAGCGCTCCCTATTTATTTTCCAATTTAAAAACCTCAATAGCTTATTTGTTTCGACTGGGGTTTTGCTTGGTCCCTCACCGCCCTCCTCTAGGTCTCTAGCACCCATTAAAGGGGAAGTTATCATCCACTTTGGGAAGACTAGTTTATAACAACATCACTAGACTATCAAATATTACAAGTATTCTTTCGAAAAAAAACGATCAAGTACATGTCCAATTTACGCGCAATCTGCCTACCATTTCGGAAATATGGGTGTGACGATATTTCTATTTATTTTGATTTTTATATAATTTGTATATAGCTTGCACGATTCTTCTTCAAGCATTGTCATGACGTGCTTACATTAATAGAACTGAATTATCAATATTCAATCTGACTTATTCAACTTAGTTTTCCGAGTTCCGACATCCAACAGTTGTAGCTATGCATACTTAGGTCGCAGTACATTGTAGGTAGCTCGTCAAACCACGGTTGCCTAATGGAGGCCTTCTTAAGTATTTACTTTATTCTATTTCTTAATATTTGCAGTAATAGAAGCAATACGTCATATGTGAAAATTTCAACTGTCTTGCTCCACTGTTCATAAGATACAGCCTGGTGAGCAGGTAGAGAGACGGTCAGCGGAGTCTTAGTAATCAGGGAAAAAAGAATACCGTTATACCGAGCATTCAAGTATTAGGTGACGCAGTGGAAGATTTTTGACCCTCCCTCACCTTCATGTAGCGTGTCGTAACTTAGTGTACAGCCTAACCCCCCAGGGTATTAGCTGTAAAGTACGGATAGGATGTTGTAGCAAATATAAGGTTTATGACCGACTAATTACATATTTTGACACCAACTCTATTGCGGTGTTGGCAGAGAGTATCGAGTGTCAAATATCACAAGTCCTTACTTCACATTTAATAGGTACTCTCCTCATACAAAATTTAAAACGAAAAAAGACAGAACTTTAAAACGAAAACTTGTCTTTTTTCGGTTTATAACAGACCGAAAACTGAAGTTATAGTGGCGGACAATAATTAGGGCAAGTTGTCGAAGAACTTTTACTAACGTACAAATATATTTTTGATAGTAATAAAAATAAATGTTGCAGAGTGCTAAGGTAAGATCATGTAGCTAAAGGAAGAACTTCTATTCTCATAGGGCTGGGTATCTCACTCTGACAAAGCCGGTTTGTTTTGACTGCGTCAACTTCACAAAACTGGCAAAAGGAAGGTTAGCCAGATTACAAGGAATTTAATGAATTTCCATATTGGGGACAGTACCTTCAGCTTCGGGGTAGGATAATTATTTTTATTAGCACCACAGATAATAAACGAAACCAAAATGAATTTAAATATCTATTTATTTTCTTGTAGAGGTCAAACATATTTCAACTCCATATTTTTATTCACAATCTTTCTATTCTTATAGCTAATCAGGAGTGTAATATAATTACTTTAGTTTAAAATATACATTAAAATTTAACAAACATTTATTTTAACAGGGCAACATTTATAAATGTGATTTGAGAATTAACATTGATATCTTTGATAATTAGTTATTTTCTTACTTGTAAATATCAATGTTATGTATTATTTACAACAGAAAAATAAATTAATTAGAAATATATATTTTCCCTTGTATTTTCATTGTATTAGCTTAATAATGCTTACAATCTGGAAAGTTCGTACTTCGTACTAGAATTTAAAGCCACCGATAGACGTTCGAACTTATACGGCGGTTTTAAGATCAGTTGCGACGCTTTTGCTCGCCGGTCATCTATCATTGCAATATCGTAGTTCGATGCAACGACAAGCCTGACTTGAGGCTTTTAAAAATGTCGATCTATGAAACCGCTGTGTAACTTTATACGTCGGAAAGGGCTTCACAATTATACATAATAATTTCAATAGACGAAATATCGAATCATCATTAAACGAAAAACTTAATATTAAACGTACAATTACAAAATATGTTTTTGTGTACGATTCATAACTTAACAAAGAATATATTATAGACGAAGTCATATTGCTTGATTTCGTAAGAAGCTTAAAAGGATTTTTAAAGTTAAGATTAGTTTTTTGTTGATGAGTGTTGCCATTAGGTGATATCACAGAAGAGTGACTTAATTTAATTTACATAAATTAAAAGGTGTATAATTTAAAGGCGATTTTTTGTATTTTAGAGATAATAGAATCAGATGCTACCTACTTTTACGTAGTACATAAAATATTTAATAACATCATTATAGTCTGACTCAATCAATCAAGTAACAAATTACTCTTAATGCACGACTCCACGACTGTACTCTACAGTCGTAGTACTACTAATACAGTCACTAGAATGTAGTCTAGTTCTTCTGATGATGCTTAGGTTGCGAAGCGAAACATACGTTGAGATTAATTAATTGTGGGTTGCCTGACCGAGTCGCACATACTGTTTTTGACGGAAGTTTGCAAAATAATAATTTTATTTTTGTGATTCTTTAAACTAATCTATAATTTGTTCGTACTTTCAGACTAACTGGATTAGGATTAAGCACTTGATTCTTTATTTTTTTCTAATATATTAGTGACAGGTGCTTATTTGGCGTTAAAAAATAAAACGTTGTCCAAAAAGAAGTATGCTAGATATAATGACAATATTATATTTATTAATCATGTATAATTTACATGTATGTAGTAAGATAAATATTTACTTTACAAATAGAATAATTTAATTACTTACTTTAATGTCATTTTATAATATTACATTTAGAATATATTTTGAGACGATAAAAATATATTTAAATATTTTCTATTAATATTTATTACATTTTATACTATTTTATATATTTGATTGTAATTAAAAAGCCATATAGAATAATATCCTGCCACAATAAATTTATTACTTCTGTTTCGTGTAGAAAATTAATTACCGAGAATTAAAAAAACATGTCTTAGGAATAATTACTAAGCTATTAAAAATATACTTTTATCTAACATAAATATATATTTATTGAATTTATTTTTTACCTCTAGACAGCCGCAGTGTGCATTGTGAGGGAGATATCGCAATTAAACAAATATTTATTACCTAGAAGAAGTTCTATTATCTAGACTCTAGAGACTTGAATATTTTTAACACAGTAGTACAAATAATTATATTAGAAGTAAAAGAAAACCCTTAGTAATACGAGAGAAAAGGATATTTTTTACAACCTTTGTTTTTGGCACTGCCTTTGTTAATTACTTGTTTAACTAATCTTTATCTTTAACTTACTATAATATTATATTTATTTGCAAATTAAATATATCACGTGTAAGCGTATTTTATACTTATCGTAGATAATTCTTATAGATATTGTTACTTTTTCTAAGCGTTAAAAAATCGTATTTAACCAGTTTATTTTAGAAAAGCTTGTAGCAATTATTAGTTACTAACATTAACTGAACTTGAAAATAGATGAGAAGCAAAATAGACCAGCCACATCAAAGAGCAGGTGCCATAATGTAGAAAAGGAAACAACTTGAGCTTTTTATGACAATATGGTGTAGAGACCACAAAACATATCATTTTATTATTAACATAAAAATAATTAATAAAACTTTTCCCATGCAGACATACATAACTATATAACATAATTAATAATATAACAATAACCATAATATTATACCTATTGTAAATAGATATCTAATAAAGTCTACGAACAAATAAAAATATTTGTTCCGCGAAATATAATGACTATTGTTCTAATAATAAATATTTTCTCTGAAATATAAGTACTTAACTTATCTAAATTTTAAGATTTAGTTACAGAAATAAATTTTATAATCTAAAAACTAAAAAATAACATATCGAAAATACTTATAACTCACGTGATAGCATCAGAAGATTAATCGACTTCGTATAAAAGGACAGATTTTTTATACATTATAGATTTTCAGTTTCGGAACTATTATACAGTAGACAAAAATAATTCCAGTATGGAGGAATATAATATTGTATTTAAAAAAATTATAGCGGGGCTAATTAAGCCTAACCCCCCGATCTTTAAATAGATTAAACGGTGATATATAGCTTAAACAACTCATCTAGATGAGTGCTTGATTGTTTGAGGACACCGTTAATTTTTTTTACCTATTCTAAAATAGAACAAAATCTCAAATCACTGTTTTGGCGGGATCAAGAAAAAAGTTGGACGCAGTTTTTTTTATAATTATTGAATTTCTTGCCCATACTAGATAAGATTAGCCATTTTGTATGTTTTATTCAGTTAAAATTCACAATTGAAGTATTTATGGAGAAATTGTTGTATCGTGTGTTTTCTCGATGCCGCCAAATCTCACTCGATGTGCTGAGGTAAGGAGGCCACCGCCTTACCTAAAACCCTAATTTAACTCTAACAAGTTGAGTTATGACTATTTTGAACTTGATGCAAATTAAATAAATCTGTCCATCGGCAGCTTTGGGTTGGCTGGATGAAATCGCGAGATAAGCTCGCCTTTTGTACATTTTCTTTTGGCATATTTTTTGTTATATTGTTTTTGTAGGTTGTTGTTTGTTTATAATTACTGGTAAATATATGAAACTAAGGCAATGAAATTATTTTCGATACAGTAAACGTATTAACTCAGCTTCAACAAATACTTACTTGATTTTTCATGACTTTCTAAAATACGATTATGAGTTTAGACGTTTTAGTGAAAGTTATCTTTACATATTTTTTTATATGTTTAAGATAAAGATAAGTACCTAAGATAAAGTTAAGTAGGTAAGTCCTAAATAATTAAGTGTATTAAATATAGTGATAATATTTTTGGCTGGGTATGTTTTTATTTAAATTGAATTATACGGGTAGTGTTTTTCAAATAATTTTAATTTGGCAGTTGAAATTAATACAAATTGTGAAGATTAAGCATATACCTATATGAAAGCAAGATCTTGCTTTGATATAATTTGCTTAATCTTCAATCAACGTTCATTAAATATTTAGAATCAGCCTATGCTGATTCTAAAATATTTCACAAACATTCCTCCTTTAGACAGTAGGTAGGTACAATGTGTGTCATAATATGTTAGGATTATCTCTGTAAAAATTAAATCGAGAAGATAATTATTATATATTATGAAAATATACGTCATCCGTATATTTTCATATACAATAATTATGTTATGTTAAAATATTATAAAAATTAAAAAATATATTTGAAGCTTTGTAATAACATTTAAAATTTAGTGTACTTATTATAAGCAAAGTTTTATTGATAACACATTTTTATTTCAACAAACAAATTCACATCAATCAAATATAATCATAAAATATAAATATCAATATATATAAGTATTCGCCAAGAACTACTTGGCTTCGTTCGCACGACATTCAACTTTTACGTTTTTCGTTTAATTTGCGACATCTTCGCTAAAACTTTATTTGTTATTGATGCGTTTTTAATATATAGAGTAATTCAATAGGAAAGAATATATATAACATTTAACTAAACACAAGTTAACTAGTGAGGTGCAAACTCTAAAACAAGTGCGGAGAAAGTAGTAAAACTAAACACTGGACGTCGCCTGTTGGCTACTTTGATCAGAAAGGACAGAGTTTAGGTCGGATTCCCGTAGAGTAGGCGGAGTGCCGAATGGAAAGTCCTGAAAAATAAAGATTTTATTAAGAACTAATAGTACTACTACTAGTAGTAGTACCGTTACTAAAGATTGACTTGCGAAGGTTTGCACGAGTTCGCGACTTTTTTTTTTTTTTTGTTCTCGCAGGGGAAATGCTTTTTACGCACTGACCGGGCCACCACCGGCGGCCCGAGTGTG